>OW804095.1:32883342-32907263 GCA_942159475.1 Sthenelais limicola
TGGCTGGGCCTTGTACACACTGTTTCCCCCCTCCAGCGGGCTCGGACAGTGGGTTCCTTAGGTGGGGGCGGGCAGGGGTGGAGGGGTGGAGAGAGGGGAGGGGTTGGAGAGGGGGAGGGGTTTGAGGGGGGGAGAGGGAGAGGGGTGGAGAGGGGGGTTGATGGGGGAAGGGTTGAGAGGTGGAGAGGGGAAGGGGTTGAGGGGAGGGAGGGGTGGAGAGGGGAGAGGGGTAGAGGGGTGGAGGGGTGGAGGGGTTGAGAGGTGGAGGGGTTGAGGGGGGAGAGGGGTTGAGAGGTGGAGAGGGGGAGGGGTTGAGACGTGGAAAGGGGGTAGGGGTGGAGGGGTGGAGAGGAGAGGAGTGGTGGAGGGGGTTCCCAGGGCGGTGGGAGATGTAGGTGGGTGTGGGAACAATGAGGGACTATTTTTACATACAGTGACACTTCTCTATTGAGACCACCCTTGGGATTGAACGATTGGTCTCATAGCGGGGTGGTCTCATTAGAGGGGCTAATCTTACAAGAGGAAACCAATTCGGGACTAAGAGAAACTGGTCTTAATAGAGGGGTGGTCTCTATAGAGAGGTTGGTCTTTATGCGAGGTTCCACTGTAATTAGTTACGTTATTTGATTAATAACGAAATATCAATGAGACATCAAATGTATGAAATATAAATATGAGACCATGCAATAAATCAATTGTCAATAAGGTTCATATTAAAAAACAATATCAATACTATAGGGGATTTGCATAGCCGCCATTTTGAATCTTGATTCGCATGGAATGATGGGACTAATGGCACAGTGTAAAATCATAAACATGCCATGTTCAGCATGGACTATGTATCAATGCTCTAATGTCAATATCCATGGTTTATACATGCTTCCATAGCACAAGTACCCATCTTTCCCATCATGCATTTGGTTTTCATAGATAATTTATACAAGCTCTGATATTGGTGAAAATCATTCTTGCAATTTTCGATAAAAATGTTGCCAAATATTTGTATGTCAGATTTGAACAGAATCTATCCCAGCATGCACTGCAATAGACATGCGCAGTGAGACATGCAAATCCCCTATTACTATAGAAAATGGTGGACCCTGTCCACTCCCCACCCCTGCCGACTGCCACCACCTTCACCATCGCTCGTCCATATCATAGCAGTCTACTCTAGTGCTACATGTTACAATCAATATAGTTGTCTTGTCTTTGTCTCGCTATTTGCCCTTATCTATGTATCAGTCTGGCCCTATCAAGGACAATGTAGCTATTTCTCCTGTTCTGTCGGTGTGGGGTGAGGGAAGAGATGGTTGCGGTCGCTATTGGGTCATTTATACCCTTCACTCAACTCCCCAGCCTCTTCCCCCTCCCTGCCTACGGGTCGGAATTTCAGAAAATGTAGAATTCAACTTCTCCAATCTTCTCAAATAACCCATATTTCAGACAGAAATAAGCATCAAAGTACAGTTCAACCTAGCCAAACAGATTGCTAGAATCAATGCAATGCCGAATATACTTGAATTTACCTAGTATTGGCCAAATTGCAGCCTAATTTAGCAGAATTTACTAAATGTGTACAGCTGCCAATTGTACATTTTCTGAATATCTGAGCCCTATACTACTCCTATACTACTCATTCCAGGACATTCCAGTATTACATATATACTGCCAAGAACTCATTTATAACTGAATGACAGCATTGAGTTTGACAATTATTTGAATGTAGAGGATTTAATAACAGCGTTCATGAAAAATAAAAAAAAGTTTTCCCCGAAGCATCCATTCTTTAATTTCTGTTCCAAATTATTTCTTAGACCAACACTATGACCGATTCGTGATGAATCGATTAAGGTCAGAGCAATGTGTGAGAATATAAATGTTAGCTTCGTTTCTGCTAGATGTTTGAACAATGATAAAATATATCTATAAATAGTATAATTAGGATATGGTGGAATTCGACACATGCTTATTGAAATATTCACAAATCAAATAAAGGCGTTTCATGAATGAAGCACTTTTTGTGGAAATCTCACACATATCATGCAAAATCTTATTTGTAGATGTTTTTTTCCCAGCACCTCACTGCTATCTCTTCTTCCTACCCCTAGTCTCTCCTTCTGTCCTTCTTTCCGCCTCACTCCTTCCACCCCTTAGTCTCTCCTTCTGTCCTTCTCCCTTCCTCTCTCACTACCACCTCCTTTCTCCTGGCCATGATTGTATAGGCCTTTGTGGCTCCCCTGCACTTTTTCTAGACAACATCTGATAAAAGGAGATGTGTTGTATGCAAACACACCCTAAGTGACCATCACTCCTCTCACTCCTCTCTTACACTAGGTACAAGGCCAGGCTGATAAACAGTAGCCACTAATAGCAAGCCTTTGCCAGGGTTTTTAATCGACCGCTTCTTTAGTAGATCGCCCCCGTGGTCTGGTTGGTGCGGACTATCGCCATCAACTTGTAACACATTTATTGCAAATCTATGAACTGGCGAGGATCATTGGTCTGAGGTGGTTATGAAGAATAAGAACATGTTACAATCCATATGATATAGTTGTCTTGTTTTTGTCTCTCTATTTGCCCTTATCTATGTATCTGGGTCAGATTTTAAGAAAAAGTCCAATTGGCAGCTCTATATACTTAGCCATTTCTGCTAAATTCTGCTAAAAAAATGATAACTTTTGGGTATATCTGAGTATATTTGATATCGCATTGATTTAAAGTATCGGTTCTGTTATGTTACACTGCATTTTGAAGCTCGTTTCTGTCTCAAATGTGGGTTATTTGAGAAGGTTGGTGAAGGCGAATTGTACATTTTCTGAAAATCTGACCCATCTATGTGTCACACATCGCACAAAATGGGTCTTGAGACAACATCATTATTGGAAAAGATGAGATCAAGCCGATTCTAATGATTGTAAACATTGGGACAGTTTTAAAACATTTTCCTGGAACAAATAAAAGACTTTTGGAAGAGATCCAGGGGTTAGCAACTCTTTGCACTGCTCGTTAATAATTCTAAAATAATAATCATGAAACTATTCCAATTCGCCTTTATGTTAGTATCCAAGCCATCAGTAATATAAATTACTCCATCATATCATACTAAAGGTCTAAAATGTTTGCATTTCAACATATTATCGCTCAATGAATTCAGAATAATGACGCTGCAACTTTTATCTTTTCAGGAAATCCAGGAAGGAAGTTATAAGGTAATCAGTCTATTTTAAGCTTTGCTAGACATTACACTCTTTCCTCCATCATCGCTCGGATGATTGGTAATTAATAGTTACGGCCATCGCTATTAAAGCCAGATCTGCCGTGCAATTGCCTTTGCTGGGGCTCCTTGGCCATTAAATATCTTAGCTATAATTGCATTCATTGTGCGAAGATAATGTTGCTTTGAAGGCGACATGAAACGATGAGGTTCATAACATGTAATAGCGCTGTCTATTTCACAGATGCTTAATTACTGTTGAAATGTATTCATATCCAATCAAACCGCTCTATGTGAAGGCATGCGATTATAAGTCTATAGAGTAGAAAGAAAGAGGAAGGAGATAGGGCAATAAGTGTAGTTAGTATGGTTGTCTATGGAACTTATATTGTCCTGATATTTCGAATTATACATATCAACATTTGAATTTTTGATATCAAGATTCGCATTTTGGATATTAAGAATTGAATTTTGGATATCAACATTTGAATTTTGGATATCAGGAATTGAATTTTGGATATCAGAAATTGAATTCCGGATATCAAGAATTGCATTTTGGATTTCAAGAATTGCATATTGGATTTCCAGATTTGAATTCTTGAAATTCATTATTAGATTTCTGATATCCATGAGCAAAATTTGAATATCAGCTGTTCAATTCTTTATATCAAAATTCAAATGTTTTTGTGGGTATCAAAAGGAAGCAACTAGTTTACTCTCAACATATTTCATGAAACCTAACTGTCTCATTTGGAACGATTATCAATCTCCTATCAATGGAAATTCAGGAAACATTTTTAAATCTTAAACTTTTCTCCATTATATGCTCTACCTTCTACAATTCCAATGATCTGAAATACATTACTAAAGGATGGAAACTAGAGTTTCCATGGCAACCTTTCGCCTGGGGGTAAACAGAAAGAGGAACAATGGCGTCCAATGACTGATGGAGCGCCCTCAGGTGGAGTGTGGGTGTCTAACCGAATCTCTTTTTCTCCTTCTCATGTCAGTGGGTCAAATCTGCAGAAAATGTACAACTTGCAGATCAACACATTTCATTAATTTGGCTAAATTATAGTGAAAAACTGTTAATACTAGGTGTATATGAGTACATTTGATATTACCTCGATTAAAAGAGTGTGTTTGGTTATATTGAATTGTTTCTTTGAAACTTGTTTTTATCTTAAATTTGGGTTATTGAGAGGATTGGTGAAGGCGAATTGTACATTTTCTGACGGTTTCACCCAAGTATACTAGCTCTATTTCCATGTACAAGAAGGAGCAAGAAGGCAATATATCAAGAGGGAGGAAAGGTTGGTTTACTTAGTGATGAATTGTACTTCTGTACATGAAGGGTGCTAAGTTCTAAGCCAGATATTGTCAAGGTGCTATGCCTTTATCCCACCTTTCCGGGATCAAGCATGTTATTGTTTGGTTCATTAGGTCTTGGCCATCTGTCATTGACAGTTTTATTTTCGGAGAAATGCAGAAATAACACTTTGCTAACAACTAAGCGTTTTTCAAGGTTATCTGCTACCAAACTACAAATGAATCAAATTGAGTTTTTATGAAAACTGATAGATAATTACAGTAAATTGAAATATAAGTGGTATTTCGTCTATATGCAGATTACAGTGATAGGAATGTCATGATTTAACAAATAATAAAACAATGTTGTTTAGTATTATCTATAAGAATGAAGAATCTTTTCATCAGGTACGAGCTCGTCCTGAATGAGTTGATACATATAAAAAGGCCTTTGTTCAGGAGTCAGCATTCATCTATTTCCAAACACACAGGAGCAAGCAGGTGATGGGGGTATTCAACCTGAGCAGGGCTGGTTGGTTTAGTTAGTCTGAAAGTGGCTTATGTTTCTACATCAAGGGTACTAAAGCCGGGCCCACACATTCAAGAACGCGCAATTCGTACGAAGTGGGGACTCACGAAAAGTCCAATATTTTGCCTACAAATTGTCGTAAGAACCCATGATTTGTCATATGAATTGGAGGTTTCTTCATAAGAAAGCTGACAAGTTACCAAACTCAAGTGCGCTTCTTAGGAATGATTTTGAATTCATACGAATTGTCTTAAGGCCAATTCGGCTCTGAGTTCTTGAATTAATGTGTGGGCCCGGCTGCTAAGCCTGGTTTTCCGAAAGAGCTCTGCCTTATTTTTAAAAGGGAGTTTTCTTGAATATGTTCATGTCCCAGTTCATGTGTTTCAATGATAACACTAATAATATGGTTACAAAGGACATTATACCAAGTTCTTCGCACTATGAGTATATGCTTAATCTTGAATCCATATTCCATTATCCTCTGTAGTTAGGAAGCAGAAGAAGCAGTGGACAGAAAACCATGGAATTCAGAAATAAATACCCGTGAGCCCATGTCTAGGTTGAAATTGATTTTCAAAATCACTACGTATCTTCATTGTACTTGTGAAATGATTTGACTTTGACAAAAAAATATAAAAACTCATATGGTACGTTGAGTGTTAGCGGTTAGAATCCGCACCTATGAGCTATACACAAATAGGTGCTCAGAATACGGTGAGTGTTAGAATCCGCACCTATGAGCCATACACATCTCTGATAACAAATAGGTGCTGGGAATCAGCTGTAAGACCTACGTTTAAATGTCTACAACCTTATTCACTCGTCTTCAAATTGACAAATTGGCGAATTTCCTTCCCAGAAGAGTTACTCGAATTTGCCTCCATTACGTCCTAGGTGAGAGAGAGGTCTGGGAAGGGCAGGTGAAATGGATTCTACTTCTGGATACATTCAGGCATCCAACCTCAGCCCAGAGACCCAAAGAGGTGCCCCTAATTCTCCTTCTACAACCATTTAATTTCCTCTCTTTGCTTATTACATGTCTAGGGACACCCCGTGATTCTTGATTTGGGACAAGGGTGCGACATTTGCGAAGCCCTGCCCCAAGAGGACAGGGTGAAATTCCCCAAAACTCTGGTTAAATGACAAAAAGATGGGTAGAAAGGGAATGGAACATAAACTAGAAATGATTAGTTTTGGGTCGATGTTAACGGAGAATGCACTTTAGGAATAGAAGATTTCTGCAGAACTGAATGAAGAAGCTGTATTGTATCAGAAGGTAATGGTAGAGGATGGTTAGGATATGGGTCAGATTTTCAGAAAATGTACAATAGGCAGCTGTACACATTGAGTAAATTCTGCTAAAATAGGCTGCAATTTGGCCAATACTAGGTAAATTTGAGTATACTCAGCATTGCATTGATTCTAGCAATCCCTTTGGTTAGGTTGAAGCGTATTTTGAACTTTATTTGTAACTGAAATTTGGGTTATTTGAAAGGATTGGTGAAGATGAATTGTACATTTTCTAAAAATCTGAGCCATATACATACTGGTTGGTCTCTAAACAAATGCAGTGTCATATCTACATATATATGCCAACCACAGATAGCCGCAACCATTTATACTTTCATGTATGTTATAAACTAACAAAATAAAGTCAGTCGGATCCCAGGACTTAAAGCCTTTGGTTTATTTCTCCTTCCAAAATAGCCTCCAATATCAAATATATATAATAGTTATAATAAAGTTATAAAACTTGTTGCTATCACTTTACTGATTACCTACAAGGGTCAGATTTTCAGAAAATATACAATTCAACTTCGCCAATCTTCTCAAATAACCCAAATTTCAGAAGAAAATAAAGGTCAAAATACAGTTCAACCTAACCAACCCGATTGCTAGCGGCAATGCAATGTCAAATATACTTGAATTTACCTACTATTGGCCAAACTGCCGCCTATTTTAGCATAATTTACTAAATGTGTACAGCTGAAAATCTGACCCATACATAGCATGATAGATTCTGGGCTGGGGGTATATACCCTGCTGTCATAAGAGCTTGGGCTTTAACTAAGATGAGAGTGATGAATTGAACCCGTCCTCTCCTAGCCAGTGATCAGAGCATATCACTGGCGGAATCCACCTGAGTGATCACTTTATCAACTATCAACCTGTCGATAGGCACATCCTTGAATATGATCAGGTCTTGTACGAGCCCAACTAGCCACCACCTTACTCCCTGTTATCTACGCTCTAGATCAGGACTTAGTGAACAAATCAATTTGAGTGCTTGAGGAAGGGAGAGAGGGAGGGTGTGGGTAGGGAGGGGTGATTTGGGAGGATTGATATTTCAGCATGACCTAGAAAGATAAAAAGGAAAAAATGTCCTTTGGAAAAATGGACCATAGCAGAGATCTGTCTTCCTGAAATCAGAGAGATGGTGGTCTCAAAGCTAAGCTTTTCTACTTGCCCACCAATATTTGATTTGATATAGGAGACAAGTAGAAATATCTAAAGTTATCAGTCACCCATGGGGGATTTGCATGTCCGCCATCTTGAATCTGGTTTCGCATGGAATTATAGGAGTTGTATGTCAGTAGAAAAGCTATAGAAAAACATGTAATGTTCAGCATGGACAGTGGCAGTGACCTCATGTAAATAGCCATGTGTTTTACATCATGTTCCATGAAACATAACTTCATCATTCCCATCATGCATCTTTGACCGCAAGGATGAGGCTAAATACTTATAATGCCACTATTTTAACGAGAAAATACAGACAAATAATCCTATTATGAGACCAAAATTACTCAAATTATAAAATAATATCCTCAGTATCAATTGCCTCAATTTACATATGTCCCCCTTTTCTGATTTCTTTCAAAAACCGCCCATGCCGTGCCAACACGGCATGTCTCCCCATGTTCCTAGTGTCAATGTACATGTAGTACAAAATGTGAATCTATATGTGTCGGCCTTCCCGCGACATCAAATCTTACTCAAAATGTCTTCCTAGCATCTATACTGCATGTAAACTGTGTTTAAACATCTGAAAAGAATGTCAACTCTGTCCCCTTACCCCACCCTCCCCGCCCACCCACCCCACAACCTCCCACCCGTCCTTTTCCTCCTTCTAGTTTCTCTTCTGCCGCTAGTAACCTCCTGCTCCGTGAGGGCATCGTTATTGGTCACTGTACCAAATTGGGTACAATTGGCAGTTCTACAAATTGGGCAAATTCCTCTAAACTAGGCTACAATGTTATATCTGAGAATACCTGGCATTGCATTCATTCGAGTAATCTGTTCGGTTATGTTGAACTGTATTTTGAACCTCACGTTTGTCCTCAGTATGCTGGACTTATTTTGGAAGATTGGTGTCGGAGAACTGTACATTCTCCGACACCTAAACCCTCGAATATAAGTCAGCTTCGGCTTTTTCGGATATTGGTCTAGTGAGAGAGAAGGAAGGACCAAGGGAAACCTAGCCGAGAGAGCGTTGTTTGTAGTCTGGCCACCAGATGGGTCTGTGGTACTTCCTTCCGGTGAACTCTCAGATGATCAAAGCCACCGGTAGGAGGCGCAAACCGCCCTCCTCCCTCCTTTAGAGACAGATTAAATAAGGGAGTTGTCTCCAGTGACGGAGATTGCTTTAGTTTGAGAAATAGCAAATGTTGAACTAGTAGGAGATACTTATATACTCCTAAATGTTGTTTACAAACAAAGTAAAACATTAAGAATTGTAAACACATTGTATGTATAAATCCGGTATATATTCTGGGTCCAGCATTATCAGCCATTACAATATAATACCAGAGTTTTAAGTTAAATCGGCCGACAGAAAACGGCCGTCAGTGAGCGATAATAAGTGAAGCCACCGCAGAAATGGATGTTAGTGTGTTGGAAAAGAAGGGAACAAAAAGTAAAATATCCTAACAGTGTTGAGCGATGTTAGCTGAGAGTGTAGCTTTTAAGTTAACCATCAAGTATTTATAAGTTGTATTTACTTGGTAACAATCCAGAGAGATACCTAGTATTGACCATTTCCAGGCCTAATTTAGCAGGAATTTCTAAATGCGTAAAACTGTTGATAGTAGGGACATTTAGCAACCACAACGCTAACGCTAACGTAAACGCTAGTTTCTCACGATAGGGTGGGCCGTATGTAATGGCAGAATTCTATCAGTTTTAGTTGTGGAGAGGTGTTTTCAGAAGGCAAAAAAACACACAATTTCATGAATGTGAGTAGTGTGTTACACCTGTATACAAAGAAAAACACCTCCCGCTCATTTGTACATAAAATGAAATGATATTTGTCCATTATTTTAGCGTGAAATGGACATACGTTGGGAACGTATTGACACAGCTCTTAGCGTAATTGACGTCCGTATCTCAGGTAGGCACGCTAACAATAGCACACCTACTGATGACGTACCCCTCATAAAAGATACGTTAGCGTTAGTGTTAGCGTTAGCGTTGTGGTTGCTAAATGTCCCTAGTTTATTACTGACTGACACTTATTCTTCTTTCACTGCACGAAGTTAGGTCCGGGATGATGTAAACTGTGGCCACAGTCCACACGAACATCGCACCATTTAGGTTGTCATGGTTTCAAAGATACCTCAAAGCTGGATAAGTAACAGTGATGAAAGTTACATTTTCCACTTCTAACAAAAACATTTACTTAGAGAAAGATGACATCACATATGATGGAGGATCGCCACTCACAGTAATCGACCATAGAATGAAATGTTTTCCAATTTCCAATTCTGGTTGTACATTTCTGACGTCCTGATCATTAAGAGGACATTGCCCCTTGCAGCATTTAAGTTGAGACAGCCAACCTTTACATTCTCTTGTGGATGTGACATATTTATCAATCACTTTACTCTCCATCTGTTTTATGTAGAAAGCTTGTTCAGATATTGTGTCACAAGAACAAAGTTCACAGCATTATCGGATTATAAAAATCTCCAGCACACAATGCTCAAATATCAAAAGTAATATTCTAAAATTTAAATGTGATCTACAGTTTCCTTCCTAACTTTAAGATTGTTTATATTCTATTCTATCTTTCATCTTTTTTCATTCTTCATGTTATTTTAAAACATAACCATACCCGTATTTCGGGCCTGTTTCTAAAGGGTGGTCTCCACTGGCTGCGGTAAGCTCTGCGGTAAGCCTTCCGATGGTTTGTATCGCAAGGCTTACCGCAGAGCTTACCGCAGAGCTACCGCAGCCAGTGGAGACCACCCTTAAGAGTACTTGGTCAGTATATCAGGTGATGGAAATATTATACAGTACCAAGGAGGTTATTCCAGCAATAAGTGCCACTGCCTACAGACACACATATATATAACAAGAGGGCATTGAACCTTGCTGCTGCTTTTAGGAGCAACTCGGCCCAATTAACTCAGAGTCCCTCCCTGCTGTAACTGTATTTCTGCCATCTCTAGGACTGACCAGATTAGGAGAGACCGTCTCAATAGAACTCCTTCAGTGTTTCGTGGTTAAAGTATCCTTATAGGAATGTTCGTGGTTAAAGTATACATGTACTTGATTTCATAGTAAACCCTTTTCTATTCCCTTAATCGAATTGTTTTAGTCTGTAAGGGCATACTCTGGAAGACCTGACATAAAGGCAGAATGGATATTACACTTTATATTTTTTAGTTACCAAAAAGAATTTTACTTTCTATCTATCTAGTTATTACCAATTGAATCTGGTTACTGATTTTGGATTACTAGTTACTGATTACCAGCCAGTAACCTGTTTTAGGAGTGTAGTTTGTTGGTATCATGCAATGTTGAGGTGGTAGTGGACGAGGGAGATTCTAGCCACATTATTTACATTCAAAGAAGCAATATCCCATAAGGCGGGGCTCCACCAGACCGCATGTATACCGCGGCTTATATTAGCGGTTTGGTAGTTATTGATTATTATAAAGAAACTACATGGCACAACCTAAGACTAAGACTCTCCTTTGACCAGCCTCATTTGTTATTATATTCGGATTGAGAATGAATGCACTGCAGACTGCAACCGCAATAACCGCATAGAGGAAACCAACGTCAATGTCAGACAAAAGCTTTTAAACATCCCTATTCTTTCATTGATAAATCTTTTTGGAATGGATTCCCTTGCACAAGGGTATGGATATTTGACATCAACCAATCGATATATAAACATTTTTCTCTCCGTTTCAAACTGTGGTCAAAAGCGAATACCAATCAATGGAACTTCTCAAGTAGATGTCAGATCTATTCTTCTAGAAAACAAACTTTCAATCCCTGAAGGCACCCTTCTTGTCTGCTAAGAGAACTGTCAAAACTCAACTCAAAAAGGCAAAGCTAAGACCATCCATAGTTCTATCACAACTATGACATCCTCAAGATTTTAAATTCTGTTCAGAGACGAGTCAGATTCTGAGTGATTCAGGAATGAACATCTTCAGTACACTGAAATCAGTATTTTTGAAACCTTATGGGAATTTCCTAATTTCACCCAAATTCCATCATTTTTAACCTAACATTTTCAAAACATTCTCAAGTTTTCAAAAACATGTCACAAGATTCGATCAACTTAATTTTGTCAAAAGTTTCGAAGACTAAAGTCACCAAAATAACTTTTTCAGTTTTCCCCAAACGCACATTATATGCATGGGTCCTTTTCCTCTTCCCCAGAAATATTTCACTATTTTTCCCATAGTCCTACTTTCAATGCCTGGAGAGGCCTCCAGACCAGTCCGAATGAGTCGGATTTTCAGAGAATGTACACTACAACTTCTCAAATAACCCACATTTTAGACGAAAATAAAGTTCAAAATACAGTTCAACCTAACCAAACAGATTACTAGAATCAATGCAATGCCAAATATCGCGAATTTACCTAGTATTGACCAAATTGCAGCCTGATTTAGCAGTATTTACTAATTGTATACGGCTGCCAATTGTACATTTTCTGAAAATCTGACCCATATTGTGTTGTCTGACTATTCCCCATATCCCGACAACAACATACACAAACCAGACCCCTCCCCAGCGTCTAAAAGTAGAAGTGAAATCAGAATAATATGAGAACACAATTGGATTAAATCTCTGCCCTAGATAGAGAGAAAAAGGGTGCAGCACTACTGAGTCCGATCCTAATTGCATTCTGCTTTGTCTTATAGACACCTCCCTCATAATGTGATACTCTGCTTCTACAATTCTCCACTGCTAAATGGAGGATTGCTGTTAAACTCCTGATCCACTAAGCCGGTGGTCCTGGGTAAGAGCATATAGTGCCTTTCTGGGTCCTATTCTGGCTATCTCTCCCTTGTTCTCTATAACTATTTCCTGGGTAAGATCATAAACTGCCTCCCTTTTGCTAGAATCAATATAATGCCAAATATTCTCTCATATACCTAGTATTGACCAAATTGCAGCCTGATTTTGCAGATTTTACTAAATGTGTACAGCTGCCAATTGTACATTTTCTGACAATCTGACCCATATGAGCTCCTCTGGAAGTACCTCAGTACAGAAACCTATAGACGCTTGTACTCCCCTTGATATCAGAGTTGGACAAAGACTTCAAAGCATGAACTCACTCAGGCCGATAAAGCAAGGCTCTCATATTGGAGTGAAGAAGTACCCATTATAATCACCCACTTAATTAAAGATGATTTAGATTTGTTTTTCTACCGCCTTATCCTTCTGGGGCTTGTTGATCAAACGGACGGAACGGGTGCCTCTATAATTGAAACAACACTTCTAGAATATTTAAACAATTAATGAGAATAAATGCCCCAATTGCTCTCCCGATTGTTTAACTTGATGAATGAGTTGTTATTGTGCTCGTTTGTATCTAGGCTTCTATTTGAGGTGATAGAGTTACATCTAGACATTTTAGTGTCATATTTCAATATAATGGTGCAGCCAAGTTATGGGAATTACTCCACGTAGGTCCTCAAATAATTAAGGAACAAGACAAAATGTTGTTTGTGTTTGTTATCGTATTTTATTTATGGCCAATGCAATATTTAAATTCCTTGATAAAGGGCTAATGAGCCTGAAACGTCGCACCCCTCAATAAACAAACCTACAACTTACTCCTCCGTCCCTGTCCTTCTGTTCTGGGCTAAATCCATACCTTAAAATTTACAATATTTAAATAATGTATAAAAAAGAGAACCCCTTGTGTTCCATGTATGTCTTTAAGAGCCGACTCTAATTAACCAAATACTATATCTCCTCTGGGTAACACAACACTAATCTATGACACAGATTATTTCGAACCAACAAGAACAAGATATATATAATCCTTTCAATTTACCAAACTAAGAACAGAACATCACTAAAAAAATTAAGGATAAAGATAAATAATCAATATAGGTCCAGAAAATATATGAAATACTCAATTCTTTTTATCAATAACTGCTTAAGTTAGACATCAAGTCCATTGGCTCTAAACCAAAAACAGAATGAAGAAAAATATATCTTCCTAAACACCCAACAACCCTGAAATCTTCCCAAAAAGCCAACAACCCTGAAATTTTCCCAACAAGCCAACAACCCTAAAATCTTCCCTTGGCTAAAAGCCAAGAGCCATGAAGTGTTCCTACAAAGCCATGTGCCACGAAACGTGCCTTTAGATTGAATAAAAAAGAAGTTAACAACATCAGTAGGACTTCATTGGAGCAGAGTTTGTTGTTGTGGTCTCGTAATCCCATTTAAGACCAGTCAGTGTTTACCAGAGCAGGGTTTCATGCTTTATCTACTCCTACTTTCTTTGCTTGCCTATAATTTAATTTGGCATGTTTGCCCGGACCGCATCTACTGGTGGTTGCTTGTGGTGGGGGCGGTTCCAGGCATGTCTGTCATATTGGGAGGGGCCTGATGCAGCCTAAAGCTGGTGTATATGGGTCAGATCGTCAGAATATGTGCAATTGACCTTCACCAATTCTCTCAAATAACCCAAATTTTAGACAAGAGTCGGGTTCAAAATTCAGTTCAACATAACCAGACAGATTTATTGAATAAATACAATACAGAATATACGGTACTCAGATATACTCGGTGTTTATCAATTTTTACTCTAATTTAGCAGAATTTGATAGATCGTGTAGAACTGTAGATTGTGCATTTTCTAAAAAACTGACCCATATGATGTGGCATAGACACATGAGTTTCGTGTTCAAGACCTCTTTGTAGGAATATTGACTAAACATAACCAAACACACTGTTTGAGTCAGCACCATGACAAATGTGCTCAACTATTTTATTTGAAAACTTGTTATTAGTCTGGAAGGATTATGCCTATTTATTAGCCTAATTTATGAGCGTATGCTTAATGTGTAGAACTGCAAATTGCATTTTTAAGCAAGATTCTCAGCTATTACAACTAAACAAATCTTACCAAATCTACTTATATCATGAGTTGTAGGACTGCATTCATCAATATTCAGCTGTTGTAACATGTTTACACAAGAATTTGAAGTGGAATCACAGTGGGTGATAATGGGTGAAGCCACAGCAGGAAAGGGCCTCTGATATATTCAATTCAATTCAAGAATTATTTATTGCTGAAGGTGTTTTTTCCAATAAGGTGGTCCAACATTCTAAATAAACAGCTGTCCAGATAGGTCTTCCGTTGGGTGCCTGTGTAAAAATATAATTGTGGACTTTTATGAAGATCTGTAACAAAAGGGATACATTGGTTAGATAGTTTGGCAAAGGATGTAATCTTTAGTTTTCCACAAAACCTAACCAAATAAACACATAGAATCACTTATAGGCTGTATTTAGGCCTATATACATGTGTTAAACACAAGAGATTGAAGTGGAATATGCCACAAGAAAACAGTCTCAGGTGAGCAATAATAAGTCATCGTAAGAAAGGATTTGGGCGGGTCCTCCAAATACAAATAAGGACGTTTTAGAAGCCCTGTAGCAAAAACAACCCGACAGAATCCTAAAAAAAATTACTTGAACGACGGTTAGATGGGTTGGAAAAGAATGGAGCAAAATCATTTTTTTTACCGACTTTAACTGTGAGTGCAGCTTTAAATGTGAATGCATCAGGATTATTGCAGGACGTCCTGAGCCACTCTGTCTCTCTCTCCCTTCTTCTCTATCTCTATTTCCTGGGTATGATCATAAACTGCCTCCCTCTCAGCTCTCCCGCCCTTGATATAACTATCTTAAATGTGTTGATAAGGGCGTAAAGCAACCAATCTCACTCACTCACCCTCAGCTCTCCCGCCCTTGATATAACTATCTTAGATGTGTTGATAAGGGCGTAAAGCACCCACTCACTCCATCTGAGGGTGCCATGAAACCATATCACCCCCATCCTACATACAGACCGCCCACAGTCCTTTCCCAGGAGACCCTGGGTCATGAAGACCTGAGATTTGTGCGTGCCGCTCCTTGAGTAAGCATAGAAGGGAAGACCAAAACACTTTTGTTAGGAGAATTTATATGTTGAATGCAGGAGCTTGTACCAATTAGATTAACAAATGAATTCTGCTCCCAACCTGACTGGGAATGTGGTTAAGACTCTGTAAGGCGGTGCAGCATCGGGAGTCATGATCGAGGACGTGCAGTATTTGTAAGGGACTCATAATGATTTCGCGGACTTCGCTAATGTCACGAACCCGTTGGTGAAAACCCTTTAATTGATTTTGTTTGATGATATCAAGAGATCGTAGTTTATTTATGTTTTCTCAGTCTAGAAATTTGCTGGGAGACAAGGTCTATGCACAGGAGTCGCAGTCCAACTGTACAGTATAATTTAGTATCTTTTTGTTTTTGTATATTTTTGCTTTGTTGCGTAGTCTATAGGTATTGTTATTTGGGTCAGATTTTCAGATATTGTACAATTCAACTTCACCAATTCTCTCAAATAACACAAGTTTAAGACAAAAATCAGGTTCAAAATACAGTTCAACATAACCACACTGACTGTTTGAATCAGGGCAATACCAAATATACCCATATATAGCTAGTGTTGATGATTTTCAGTCAGATTCAGCAGAATTTACAACATATGTTGGTCTGCCAATTGTACATTTTCTGAAAATAGGGCCCATTTGTTTGGAAGTATACTTTCATCAACACAGAGTGCCTTTTTACAGTTCGGTCCATTTGCAAATCACTTTATAATTGACAGAGAGTCCTTTATTTCTGTGGGAATTCTGAACAGGGACCATGCTTTCTAAAATGACATATTGTATTCAATTCCATTATGAACCCTTCACCCCAGTCAAAAAGGGCGAAAACAAGTATTTGCGTGCCGGAGGAGAATCTATCGCGAACGCACTGCCCAAGATCTGATTTGTTTTGACTTGATTGAATGTAGCAAATCGAGGAACCGCTGCCCGAAATACACATGGGTCAGATTTTCAGAAAATGTACAATTGGCAGCTGTACACATTTAGTAAATTCTGCTAAATTAGGCTGCGATTTGGTCAATACTAGCTAAATTCGAGTATATTCGGCATTGCATTGATTCTAGCAATCTGTTTGGTTAGGTTGAACTGTATTTTGAACTTTATTTTCATCTAAAATTTGGGTTATTTGAGATGATTGGCGAAGTTGAATTGTATATTTTCTGAAAATCTGACCGTAGGAGGTCCTAATGCAGTGTGTGGCCTGCTCTGTCATGGTCTTAACCCAGGCTGGGGATGGCGGCCATCGCTTTGTATTGACATGGACGCATTATCTGTTTCCTCCAACAAGCTTGCCTCTGTCGGCTTGATGATAACGCGCGGGTATATAGCTTGTCTTCAGGGAGGAGAACCACTAGATCCCACAAACAACCTCAAGATATATGTGGAGGGGTGGGGGGGTGGGGGCTCAGTAGGTGGGGGTTGTCAATATATATGTGGAGAGTGGTGGGGCTGCATGGGTCTCAGAAGGTAGGGGTTGTGTGTGTGGATGTGTGTGTGTGCAGTGGGGGAAGGGGAAAGGGGGGTGGTGAGTGAGTGAGATTGGATGCTTTACACCCTTATCAACACATTTAATATGGCTATATCAAGGGCGGGAGAGCTTAGAGGGAGGCAGTTTATGATCATACCCAGGAAATAGAGAGCAGTAGGGAGAGAGAGACAGAGAAAAGAGACAGAAAGGCACTTTATGGTCATACCCAGGGGTCACGGCTTTGAACTCTGGATGTTTGGAGATAGATTTTGAGATATCACCATATTTGAAAAGATGAGATCAAATAGATTCCAATGGTGGTAAACATTAGGACATCTAATAACTATTTCTATACTTTAGGTTCGATATTATTATACTTAAAAAAGCAGTTTGCAATATCTCTAGGTGGGTATTACCAGTAAAGTAGCGAAATATAATATATTTGGTGACCTTAGAAAAGCATAATATTTATCATTATATGCGCATTCTATATGAGATGTGCTATAAGTGGGGTGCTATAAAAATAGCACCCCACTTAGCATGTGTCCTATATGAAATGTAGTTGTCTAAATATAGCTCTGTTGTTATGCTTAGCGGAGCTTTGGCTCTCCACAGAGCATGGAAACAAATCCCTGCGATCGGTAATCAAAAAATGTACAATTGGCAGCTGTACACATTTAGTAAATTCTGCTAAATTAGGCTGCAGGTTGGCCAATGCTAGGTAAATTCGAGTATATTTGGCAGTGCATTGATTCTAGCAATCTGTTTGGTTAGGTTGAACTGTATTTTGAAGCTTATTCTTGTCTGAAATTTGGGTCATTCGAGATGATTGGCGAAGTTGAATTGTACATTTTCTGAAATTCTGACCCATATATATATGTATTTTTGTATCAACAGCGCTAAGCACCCCAAAGATCATCAGCCCCCTTGACCCCCCCCCCCCACCCTCTCTCTCTACCCCCCTCCCCTCATCCCCACCCCTCCACATCAAGATATGCTTTGATCCACCTTCTCAACCCTCTCCGCCCTTGTGGAGGCCCTGCACAACATTTTAACCTTCAAGGGTGGACTGCTGAGGTCATTGGTCCACTTTGTCTTATTACTAGTAAGCACTGTGGCTAGGTAGGCCCAGCTGTATATACAATAAGCGAGGGCCAGGTCGGTTTGACAAGCTCATGTAAAGACACATTTGTTCCTATTTGCTAGTCTTGTGTAAGAAGGGTTCTGACTTTGCCTCCGTTTCCTCTCCACCCCTGCAGGGATCCCTCCGCATTTAGGACAGTTATGTATATTGATTTATGGGTCAGATTTTCAAAAAATGTACAATTGGCAGCTCTATACTTAGTCATTTCTGCTAAGTTCTGCTAAAAAAATGATATAATTTGGGTATGTCTGAGTATATTTGGTATCGCATTGATTTAAAGTATCAGTTCTGTTATGTTAAACAGCATTTTGAAGCTCATTTCTCTCTCAGACATGGCTTATTTGAGAGGATTGGTGCAGGTGAGTTGTACATTTTCTGAAATTCTGACCCATATCTAGACGATGTCAAAGTAGCTCTACTCACACACTAATCTTTCGCAAACATGTGAAATGAAAAATATTGAAATCAGCAGCCAGTTTATTTCAAAGGATCATGCGATACTTATGTACATGATGTTCTTATTAGGGAGGTTTAGCAGCCACAACGCACCAACACAACACTAACACTAACGCATCCACTAATTATTTGTACATTACAAGCACTGTGGGGATATCTCGAGAGGCGCTAGGCCGAGGGCATCTGCATTGCAGGCCTCTCTAGATATTCCCACAACGGAAATAATGTACTAAAACTTAGTGGATGCGTTAGTGTTGTGTTGATGCATTGTGGTTGCTAAATCTCCCTATTAATTGTTCATATCCACATATATATGCTCTGACTATTCAATGATCGTACCGAAGCTTAGGCTGGGATATTTGTATAAATATTGCTATCACATGGTAGTCTTAATATCTTTTATTCATGTAAAGTCTATGGAATTTGAACATGGTTATTTTTAAATGTTTAATACACAAAATTTAATAGGTTGTTTAAAGGTAATCAAATGCGAACTCATAATGTACTCGTTCAGCTTGAATAGTTATATTTATCATATGCGCATTCCATTTGAGAGGTGTGATAAGTGGGGTGCACTAAGAATTATTTTCTTGTGTGTGTACAAAATAAGAATTCGAATTGGGTTTTCGGTTAGCTTTTAGATGCTTTTGACGATATCAAAACCCCAAACAAAGGTATATGTGAATATTTGTCTATGCTAAGGGCATATAATAAATAGTGAATGAAACTCCGTACTAGTAATAGAATATCTATTGGACGAGATTGCGGAGCAATGGAGACCAAAAAATATTCCTTTCTCTCAATTCCATTCTTTCGTCGCACCCTTTATATATCATCTATAGGTGCATAACCTATAGATCACTCCACTCAAACAGAGCTCATCACGCTATCAAACAAACTCCTTCATCTAACTCAAACATGTCACATTTGAAGGCAGAGATCTATATTACTGAAGTCTCCCTGCGTTGGGGGATGTACCTGTGGTCTTAGGTCCCATACAAGGGTGAGATTTTCAGAAAATGTACAATTCACCTTCACCAATCCTCTCAAATAACCCACCTTTAAGACAGAAATGAGCTTCAAAATGCAGTTTAACATAACAGAACTGATACTTTAAATCAATGCGATACCAAATATACTCAGATATGCCTGGTATTCATCATTTTTCATCCAAATTTAGCCGACTTTTCTAAACGTGTAGAGCTGTCAATTGTACATTTTCTCAAGATCTGACCCACTGTTTACCTCCCCGGGACAAGGCACATGCGCCAGATCTTCAAAATAAGTACAATCGGCAGATCTACACATTTAGTAAATTATGCTAAAATTATACTAATTTAGGATTACATTATAGCGCACCCATGGAGGTGATTATGAAATATAAATCATATGACAAGAAAGTCTGAAAATGATCTTTTATATAATAGTGAAGGCATATTTATCAAATAAAAGAAAGGGACAATAATTAATTGTTGGCTAATCAGAGTGCTATTGACATACACATCATTCATGTAAACACAATCAAGGTAAAGGTAGATGTGGGTGTCTGTGGGTCAGGTTTTCAGAAAATGTACAATTCACCTTCACCAATCCTCTTAAATAACCCGCATTTCAGTCGATAATAGAGTTTAAAATACAGTTCAACCTAAACAAACAGATTGCTAGAATCAATGCAATGCCGAATATACTCGAATTTTCCCAGTATTGACCAAATTGCAGCCTAATTTTGCAGAATTGACTAAATGTGTCCAACTGCCAATTGTACATTTTCTGTAAATCTCACCCATGTCTGAGAATACTCAGTTTATTGAAGATGTACTATTTACATCAATCATAACAACAGATGTTTCAAACATACAACACTGAATGATGTGCACATATTCCGGTATGATAATTCCACTAATTTTCTCTTCTTTTCATAAAGCATTAATGGAAGCATAATACAAGGATATAAAGCATAACTTCTAAAATCGCGATCATTTTGCATATCTCTACACGATTTGCATATAGGCACGTCGCGAAGGACATCTAGGCCCGCGGGTTGATCCGCCCAAGTAACTAAGGCTTACATTCTGTCCTATATTTCTCCAATGTTGAAGCCTCTTGTTATTTTATGCAGGCTTGGTGTTGGGCCCATACGTCTCCCTGAGCACATAGTAGTCCATTCAGTCTGCCAGATCGACCCATAAAGAAAATAAATATGCAATATTTCTGTCGTAGCCTTTATTACCAGAGGGTGATAATTAAATAACAATATGGAAAGGTGTTATGTATGGACCACCCCACACGCTCCCTCCCTGAATATCACGCGTCAGTACTCCCCCTCAGCCTACAGCTGAGTACTTCCTGAATCACACTCTTCTCTTGCTGTTTTTTTCTCTCATGCTCCTTCTCCCATCGTCTCCCCCTCCATCTATCTTCCCCCCTCTCCCTCTCTCCCTCTTGTTTCCCTGTCGTTTCCCCCCTCTCTCTCTATCTCCCTCTTTCCCTCCCTCTATTTCTCGTTGTCTCCCTCCCTCTATCTTCCCCCTCTGTCCCTCCCTCTCCGTCTGTCCCTCTGGCCCTCCCTCTGGCTCTCTCTCTCTGTCCCTCCCTCTGGCTCTCTTCCTCTCTCTCTCTCCCTCTATCTTCCCTCTTTGTTCCTCTCTCTCCCTCTGTCCCTCCCTCCCCCTCTGACACTCTGTCCCTCCCTCTCCTTCTCTCCCTCCCTCCCTCTGTATCTCTTCCTCTCTCTCTCACTCCCTCTATCTCCCCCCCTGTTCCTCTTTCTCCCTCTGTCCCTCCCTCCCGCTCTGACCCTCTGTCCCTCCCTCTCCTTCCCTCCCTCCCTCCCTCTGTATCTCTTCCTCTCTCTCTCACTCCCTCTATCTTCCCCCTCTTTTCCTCTTTCTCCCTCTGTCCCTCCCTCCCCCTCTGACCCTCTGTCCCTCCCTCTCCTTCTCTCCCTCCCTCCCTCTGTATCGCTTCCTCTCTCTCTCTCACTCCCTCTATCTTCCCCCTCTCTCCCTCTCCCTCTCTCACTATTTCTCCCCCTATCTCTATCCCTCTCTCACTATTTCTCTCTCTATCTCTATCGCTCTCACCTTTCCTTTTCCTCTCCCTCATCTCAATTTCTCTCCCTAGTAATTTCTCTCTCCTATCCTCTTTACAGTCTAGGCCCACAGATGAGCCTCTTCAAACAGAGGGAACCTGGAAGTGTCATTAAATTCCCATTAGAACGCCTAGTCCTAGGACAGGAAACCAATTAACGAAGTAGGCTTCCAATCACTGACATACAATTCTTATCCGATCTAAGGGTTTGGGTCGGAACTGTTCATTTTTTTTTACCAGTTCCTCCACGAAGCTCCACCCCGTTCCACCTCCTATACTGTCCTCACCCACACCCTCCCCCTCCCCCCTCCCCCCTCCCTCCTCATCTCCCAACCATAAGTTTCCACCATTCCGCCTCATTCCTCTCTGTCTCCCACGCCAGAGTGCCTACATGTTATTTGCAGTTGGCAGACACACATGTCTTACATGGTATTACTCATCCTCCCCTATCTGCCCCCATACCCTAATCCACCCTCGTGTTTATAACCCCCTGACCCCCCTTGACCCCCTCTTGCTTCTTATCGCCCTCTTGCGGCAGTAAACAAATCACCTCCTGCCCTTGGAGAACTGTCTTGTTTGCCAGAAAGGGTTTGTGTATTTCACTTCAAATAACACGTTTGTACTGTAGACTAGATTTGGCTCTGATCGAATTCTTCATATATTTTCTGTGAGAAGTTTTCTCCCTCGTCTTATACTGGTATTACTATTTCCTTATTTATTTAGCTATGCGTTTTCCATCCTTTTTGTAGTTTTCTTTTCTCATCACCTACTTCCCCCCCCCCTCTCTCTCTCTCTCCCTCTCTCACTATTTCTCCCCCTATCTCTATCCCTCTCTCACTATTTCTCTCCCTATCTCTATCCCTCTCCTCCTCCCCACCCCACGCAATATTCAACTCCAATGGTCTCTAAATCCCTCTTTCCCCATCATACTTCATCCGTCTCATTCTACCTCTCTTCCTCCTCCCACTCCCTATCCTTCTATTTCTTCCCTACTCTCCTACATTCAATCTCTCCTTCTCTCCATTACCCCTTTCCCTACTCCTCCGACCCTTCCCCTCCTTTCGTCCTCTCTTTGCCGTCCCCTCCACCATTTCCTTCTCTCCTTCCCTTCTCAAATGCTTCCCTTTTCCTACTTTTATCTCACCTTCTCCTCCTCTTCGACCACTCCCCTTCAGACCTCCTATTCCTCCTTTTCATCCCCTTCTTTCTCTCCCTCCTACTCCTAACCTACAACATAACCCTCCCCCTCTTGTTCCTCCCCTTCCTCTCCCCGTCCCCCTTCACATCTCCCCTCCTTTTTCCCTTCTCCTATTGCCCTCCTTCTCCTTCTGCTCCTTCAACTCCTTCTCCCCATCCACCCCACCCCTCCACCCCACCCCTCCACCTCCACAACCCTCCACCTCTCCATCCCCACCCCTCCACCCCTTCACCTCTTCTTCCCTCCACCCCTTCCACCCCTCCACCCCTCCACCCCTCCACCCCCACCCCTTCTCCCCTTCCACCCTTCCACCCTTCCACCCTTCCACCCCTTCACCCCTCCACCCCTTCTCCCCATCCACCCCAACTCCTCCACCCCACCCCTCCACCCCAACTACCCTCCACCTCTCCATCCCCACCCCTCCGCCCCTTCACCCCTCAGCCCCTCCACCCCTTCTCCCTTCCACCCCTACCCCTTCACCCCTTCTACCCTCCACCCCACCCCTCCAACACCTCCACCCCCATCCCTCCAACCCCTCCACCCCCACTCCTCCACCCCTTTCACCCCTCCACCTCTTCTCCCTCCACCCCTCCACCCCCCCCCCCCCCCATCCCCACCCCCGTTATTTGACTGATCAGCTAGCCCGTCCCGCAGTGCCTGATAAGGCTGCAGATAAGCACTGGCTGCCTCACCGATACCAGTCACACATCTCTGCTCCAAGATCACCTGGAGGAGTAGTTGTCAGAGATCACCATCTCCTCCTGTACCATTCATCTCCTACTCCTGTATCATCAATCCTCCGCACCCTCCTCCCACTCCTCCCGCCTGTCCACCAGGTCCTTCACCCCTCTGTACAATAGGGAGTTTCCGCAAGCAAACCTATCTCAATTACGTAACCGTATCTTTTTTTATGAATTGCGTTGCACTTTTAGGTATAAAAAATAAATTGTGGGATGAAACATTTTGCTTCATACGTTAGGTTACGTTTCTCCCGTCATGTTTTGCTGAACCTCTTTCTTTGTTTTAACGTATGTTTTATATCAAAGATAAGTTCGTTTACGCATAGGTTAGACTTGCTGAACCT
>OW804095.1:32907463-33089963 GCA_942159475.1 Sthenelais limicola
CTTAAATGCACTGTCCTTAGCTTATGCAGCAGGACCCAGCTTGCCTTAAATGCACAGTCCTCAGCTTATGCAACAGGGCCCAGCTTGCCTTAAATGCACTGTCCTTAGCTTATGCAACAGGACCCAGCTTGCCTTAAAAACACTGTCCTTAGCTTATGCAACAGGACCCAGCTTGTCTTAAATGCACTGTCCTTAGCGTATGCAACAGGGCCAAGCTTGTCTTAAATGCACTGTCCTTAGCTTATGCAACAGGACCCAGTTAGCCTTAAATGCACTGTCCTTAGCTGATGCAACAGGACCCAGATAGCCCTAAATAGACTGTCCTTAGCTGATGCAACAGGACCCAGCTTGCCTTAAATGCACAGTCCTTAGCTTATGCAACAGGGCCCATACATTCAAGAACTCAGAGCCGAATTGGCCTTAAGACAATTCGTATGAATTCAAAATCATTCTTCATGAACATACTTGAGTTCAGTAGTGTGTGGGCTTTCTTAGGAAGAAACCGCCAATTCATATGGCAAATCGTGGGTTCTTACAACAGTTTTTAGGCAAAATTTTGGACTTTTCGGGAGTCCTCGATTCATACAAATTGCGAGTTCTTGAATGTGTGGGCCCGGTTTTATGCAACAGGACCCAGCCTACCTTAAATGCACTGTCCTTAGCTTATGCAACAGGACCCAGCTTGCCTTAAATGCACTGTACTTACCTTATGCAACAGGACCCAGTCTGCCTAAAATGCACTGTATACTGTTAGTAGCCTTAGCCACAGATATATGAATCGATGGCTATTGTAATCACTATATGGAGAGGCCATTGCCCGAGCGCACCGACCCCGCTCCACTTTAGCGTTTCATCTGCTCACAAAATTCGAGTCACTCTCCCGAGAGTTAAGCCCAACCCTGGATTGCATGCTTTGTTGTCATTGAAGTCTACTATCTGCCGGAGTTGTGCCTTCATGTTGTTTCTTCATCCCCTCTGTGGCTAGCTTGACCGGGGAAAACATATTATGTGGTTAAGGCCAACTAGATATGTATACTCAGGCTCGCTGCTCAATTTGTCAAATTTGATTAAATGAAATTATTATTTGTTTAAGTGTTAAATAAATATATGTAAAAATCACAACACAAACACTTCCATTTGGTTGATTATTTTGCCATTTTCTGCGAGATTGGTGAAATTAAGGGGGCAACTAAGTTACTTAGGATTTAATATCTGGGACTTGATCTACCCAGTATAAATAAAAGCTTTAAAAAAAAAAAAAAAAAAAATAAAATGACCAGACATGTCGTAAATATTCAAGTCTATGGGGTAGCATGTGTAGGCTTAGAGTACATTCTAAAATAAAAACATATGTTTAATTTATGTTTTAGTATTCATCCATGAATATTTCACTTTATTTCAAATCAATATAATATATTAATTTAATAAATGAATAATACAGCTTTGAACAGCTTGAACTATATTCCAAATATGCTAGCTGACAGAATATTTAAAAGCAAATTGTCATATATCTAAAATATAAACTTTTTATAATCCGTTCTATGTATGTGCGTAGTGGGAAGGCTAGACCCATCTCTACATCATACTGTTAAAGCATTGGAACAGAGATGAATTGAAGTAGGTTAATCGGCCGTATGTACACCGTGAATATGTGCTTCTTTGTGAAAGATGAAATGATGAAATGGTCTTTGTAACTGACTTAAAGGCAAATCCAGGCTTAGAATCGGGACTTTGGAAAACTATGGTATCAGTAGGAACTTCAGTGGTAGCGCATCAAATTCGCTATGCAACATTCAGAAATAACCATAAGCTAGTTGGGCCAAATGTCAGTTCGGTTTCAGTACAGCCCACACAATCCATTTTATGAAACGTTCTTAACATACTTCTTTGAGGAGCTTTTAACAAACCTTTCAGAAGAATTAAACGGAAATACAGAATGATGACAATCAATTAATTTGCTTGGCACCTATATTTTTCAAGATATTTCAATTATATGCTGTACTTCAGAATTATGCATCGATTTAGTCCTAGGAAAGTTGGAGGATGGCAGGGGCCTGTTGTATAAGCAAAGAAAAATGTTTTTTTGTGGGAATTCCTTCACAATAAATAGCCTGTTTACACAATGGTGGGTAGGAATTTGTATTCCTTATGTACGAATGAGCAATAGTGTAGAAATTCACACATAAGTTCCCTTTGCATAGCTTCCACTTATGGGTCACCCTTTCAGAAAATGTACAAATCGCATTCACCAATCCACTCAAATGATCCACATTTAAGACAAAAATATGCTTCAAAATGCCGTTTAACATAACAGAACTGATACTTTAGATCAATGCCATACCAAATATACTCAGATATACCCAGTATATTCATCATTTTTCAGCCCAATTTAGGAAAATTTCCTAAATGTGTAGGACTACCAATTGTACATTTTTTGAAAATCTGACCCATATAGAAGAGGTCCCAGCTGTCAGCTCTATGCACAAGTACGCCACAATGTCAAGCATAGTTTATATAGAGATGATGCTTGAAGTGCCAATCAAGACAGAAATCTTGACCAAAGTTATTTTTTTCACTAAAACCAAAGCCTCAAATTATCCACCATTCACAGGGGGTGGCACCACTTCCACAACCTGGAACAGAACACGTGACAAAGCGCGTCTGGTTGCCATAGCAACATGATCACGTGCCATCCCACGTGACTGGATTAGAACTCTAGTTCAATCAGCCTCCGATACGCGGCGCTGCGGAGCTGTGAATAATGATTCAGCATGTATATGGCGACTGATATATACCACCGCGTGATGGGCATGTAAATATGGTAGCTCTATACCTTGCGATGTAATACAGGTTCTTTCAGGTCTTGTGTTTCAATGTATGCATCCGCTGCTTGACTGAATAGACCCATCAAGGGCCTCAGATATATCGGTCAGATTTTCAGAAAATGTACAATTGGTAGCTCTACATATTTGGTATTTTCTGCTAAATTCTGCTAAAAAGATCAATTTTGGGTATATCTGGATATATTTGGTATCGGATTGATTTGAAATATCATTTCTGTTCTGTTAAACTGCATTTTAAAGCTGATTTCTGTCTTAAATGTGGGCTATTTGAGAGGATTTGTGAAGGCGAATTGTACATTTTCTGGAAATTTGACCCATATGTTGTATGTAGTGAAAAGAAAGGTTAAATTGTTTGAGAAACTAATTATATAGCTGCTCCCAAGGCCATGGTCTAATAGGGCTCACCCACTCTGTCGCAAGAAACAAGCGATTTAAGGACAAGCAGCGATTTGATCGATGGGATGTCTAATTGTTATGATGCTATTTGATCTCAAGCAATCGCTAGGTCTTGCGATCTAGGGAAGGAGTGGGCAAGGTGTAGGCAACTCAACTTGGTCGCAAGGCCTAGCATGGATGAATAATCGCAAGGAATCACGTGTTCCTTGCGACCTAGTTGGAGCAACAGATTAATCCCTAATTCTGTAGAAGATGAAAAAAGAAGTAAAATACGAATAAGCAAGAATCAGCAACTATTAAAACCAACTACCCACGCCGTGATCTTAAATATCGGTTAATAAGATCCAGTCAGCCTATATGTATAATCGGTTTAAATATAATATAATAGTGAAAAATGTATAGAAGTAAAACTGCCAAATTAGAATCACCACTAGTTCTCGGGAAAGCTGAAAGACCAGTGAATACTTGATTTGATTTGAAAACATTTTTATTATTCAATTTCTAGCGTACATCTCCTCGATTACTCGACTTATCGTCAGTAATCCTTCAGATTTGAGATTGATTAAAATACGAGGCGGAGGTTATATATGGGTCAGATTTCCAGAAAATGTACAATTGGCAGCTGTACACTTTGAGTAAACTCTGCTAAATTAGGCTGCAATTTGGTCAATACTAGGTAAATTCGAGTATGTTTGGCATTGGATTAATTCTAGCAAGCTGTTTGGTTAGATTGAACTGTATTTTGAACTTTATTTTCGTCTGAAATCTAGGTTATTTGAGAAGATTGGCGAAGTTGAATTGTACATTTTCTGAAAATCTGACCCATATATGGGAAGAGGGTAGGTGGGTGAGTGTAGAAGTGGGTGGGGTGGAGGTGTACTATTTCTAATAGGATTAATCATACTCATCTTACCTCTACATGTATATAGATGTATGTGGTGACTAAGACCACCACCTCCCTCGTCCTCGATCCCATCAGGAAATGTCATCTTCCCCAGAGACAAGGCTTGAATTTCGCAAATTTACTTTTAGTTTCTTGCACAAAATCTACTGCAGGCTTGAGCTAATTGTGAACATGTGTATTTTTCTATTTGCTGAAGTATCAGCACTGAAATTTCCCTAAATATACCTTCACCGAGGGAAAAGTACCAGGGTGAGAAACGTTTTCTGTCTCGAATAATGTAAAAATCTTTTTTAATCTGTTTCTCTTGGACAAGTGTAACCATTTCATTTACTTTCCCTAACATTAAACATTAAAACATGAGTGCAGCTCTATTGATAGGAGTGGTACATGATGTTAGATTCAATCCAGCCACAGCAAAAGGAAAATAACACATGTGGGTAAGACTTTCAGAAAATGTACAATTCAACTTCACCAATCTTCTCAAATAACCCAAATTTCAGACAAAAATCAAGTTCAAAATGCAGTTCAACCTAACCAAAGAAATTGATAGAATCAATGCAATGCTAAATATAGGCCTACTCGAATTTACCTAGTATTGACCAAATTGCAGCCTAATTTAGCAGAATTTACTAAATGTGTACAGCTGCCAATTGTACACTTTCTGAAAATCTGACCCATGTTCATTCCTGCAGTAGATTTTGAGCAAGAAACTAAAAGTCAATTTGCGAAATTCAAGCCTTCTCTCTAGGGAAGATGACTTCTTTAGTCTATCAGATAAAGGCAAATCAGGCAAATTTGCAGCGTCATCCATCGCTCACATGTATATTAATGTCTAAAATATTCCTCCATGTCTCTAATAAAGAGCTCGCTTGAATTTTAAGATTGTAGGTTTCCGAAATAGAGTAGGGTTGTCCGCCAGTGTTAAGGTATGATGGAATAATACAAAGATATGTGTGATCTTCGTGAGAAGAGCAAAGCAACTGATTTAATAATCTAAATGAAACTATAGATCTTCCTCCAGGATCTGGGTAAAGATTAGGGGGCGGAGCCCGTTATCTAATATCCATGGCCTAGCATGAATAAGTAGACTTGCACAGTATTGGGTAGCTAAGCATAATTAGCGATTTTAGTTATGAGATACATGGGTGATAATTAATAATTAATATAAATATAATGAGGTTACACAATGTTACATAATGTTACATAAGAAACTATCTGTTATTATAGGGCGACTCCACTAGAGGAAAAACGGCGGCGACAAATTCTGTTGTTGCCCACTAACATCAGTTCATTTCATGTTTGCAATGAAAACGCAAATGCACGAGAGTCAGCAGTGTTGCCACATTCTCTGGAAACTGTTGTTTCTGTATGGATATTTGTTTCAACAAATTAGTGGGTAACAACAAAAGTTGTCGGCGCCGTTTTTCTCTCTAATGGAGTCGCCCTATTATGTTATACATGTACAGAATGAACAAAAGATATGCATTGTTTTAAGAACATTTTTTAGAGGTTATTCTTTTGTTATCTACCCGGCCGAACCATCAAGCCTATACTGGGATGTGAATCCTAGGGATATTAATTTAAAGTTAAAATGTCAGGGCGTCAGAAAATGTACGATTTACCTTCACTAAGCCTATCAAATAACCTCACCTTTAGACAATAATCAAGTTTAAAATGCCATGAAATGCCATGCCAACATTTAATACCAACCAAATTTGTGTATCAACGTCATACATACAATTACAATACATCAAAAATGAAATAAAAATATCAAACTTCAAATATAGAGATATTCATTAAAAATTAATGTCCTATTGTTTGTTCTCATTAGAATCTGCTTGGTGTCATCTTTTCAAATATGACGATATCACACAATCCTTTTTTTGCTACTTGTGACTCATTTTCCAGTAACACATCGTATATTTAAATCTTCTTCAGCCTCTTGTAGCAAGATGTATTCAATTTAAAATGAGTAGAGCTGTCGATTTGACTTTCTCTGACGTCCATTGTATTTGCTAAGGAAAGATTTCTTGTATTGGAATTGTTTCACTTGCAGAAAGGAAACAAATTCCTTCCTACATCAAATTGCCAGCTAGTAGGAATAGCCTATACACATAATAGGGGATTTGCATAGCCACCATCTTGAATCGTGATTCACATGGAATTATGGGAGTTGTATGTCTGTATAAAACCTATAGAGATCGTTCCTTGTTCAGCATGAAATATGTATCGGTACTTCAATGTCAATATCCTTGTGTTATACATGTTTCGATAACACAAGCATCTGTCTTTCCCATCATGCATTTGGATTTAATAGATCATTTATACACGCTGTTAAATTAGTGAAAACATTCTTCCAATTTTCGATAGAAATGTTGCCAAATATTTGTATGTAAGATTTCAACAGAATCTATCCCAGGATGCACTGTAACAGACATGCGCAGTGGCACATGCAACTCCCCTATAGGGGGGTTTAGTTCAACACAAATCAAAGTAGTTTTCCCATTTCATTTCATCTGAATCAATATTTTTCGTATACATGTGTATGTCAGCTTGTAAATGAATCCATCCCAGCATGCACTGCAATAGACATGCGCATTAAAACATACAACTCCCCTATTGTGGGTAGGAATTTGTACTCCTACTCACCGAAGGATGGGAACAAAGGAAAATCCCCACACAATTTCCCGTTCCTTAGCATATTTTAAAAAGAGGTGATTATGCCGATTCCAGTGACAGTTAACATTAAGAACATCTAATAGGTGTTTCAATATTTTTTATATATTTATATTTGAAAAAAAGTTTGCAATATTTTTTTGGATGGACAATACATGTAAATTAATATAATTCCCTCCATAGGATGACCTTCGAAACGCAAGAAAATATTTCATACACAACACTATCTTGAGATTTGGAGCATGTATCCATATGACCTAAAGCGCTAACCCCCCCCCCCCCCCCGCCCCCCCCCCTAAAAAAAAAGGCAGATAATTCTAACAAAGAGATCTTGGAAAATAACAAAAACTCCTTTTCCTGTAACGCACTAAAATTTCCCTTTCCTCACAACAAGCCCTTGACCCATGTTCATTACGGGATGAAGTGTTATTCTACATAAAGCAGGTCTACAGCACTTCAAACTGATTGTGTGCAGAAATAGACATTAATGAGCAATAGCTGTCCCCCGACAACTGCTCAATCATGCAGGATTGACTCACTTGCTCACTCCCCACTCATACATTTCTCTTTCTAATTATAGATCCCAGGACATTGAGAGTCTCCGGAACCCAAGGTAAGCATGTGTCGATAAATAAAGTAATGGGAGATTAGTGAGACCAAGTCAACAGTTATGGGTCAGATTTCCAGAAAATGTACAATTCGCCTTCACCAATCCTCTCAAATAACCCCCATTTAAGACAAAACTAAGCTTCAAAATGCAGTTTAACATAACAGAACTGATACTTTAAATGAATGCAATACCAAATATACTCAGATATACCCGGTATTCTTCATTTTTCAGCCTAATTTAGGATAATTTCCTAAATGTGTAGAGTGGCCAATTGTACATTTTCAAAAGATCTGACCCATATGATGATTGCACTTGAGAGAGAATGGAACGAGGTGCTAGTAATTGAATACGTACTGTACTCGATTGCTATGTAATCCCGTCCAATAAATATTCAATTACTAGTACCGAATTCCATTCACTATTTATCATATGCCCCTAGCATAGACAATTATTGATATATAAACCTTTATTTTTGGTTTTGAATCGTCATAAAGTATCTAAAATCTAAAAGAAAACCCAATTCGAATTTTAATTGTGCACGTAACATTAACATATTTTTATTGCACCCCACTTATTACACCTCTCAAATGTAATGCGCATACACATAAGCTATGCAAAAATGTATTTCCTCTATACAACTCAGAACAGAATAATCAAAAATTCTTTATAATTTTATGTAACACAAGCAACTTTTCTGTAAAACGACAGTCGAGTCAGAAACGATGTACGATAAAGTTATGATAATCATTTGAAGACATTTACATTGAGATATAGACTCAGGGGTGATAGTTCGTTACAGAATAACCATGTGTTATAGCAATGGTGTACGATGACTCAGCAACTTGCTGCCATTAGTTTACAGGGAATGATATCAATACATTAGCACTGACAACAGTGTATGGGCCTGGTCGCCTAAAAGGTACAATTGGCAGTATCACACATTCAACAAACTCTGCTACCCTTGGCTAAGAAATGATAGATTCTAGATATATCTGAGTACACCCAGTAATACATTGATCCAGAACATCTGTTTGATTATACTGTGCTGTATTTTAAACCTCATTCCTGTCCTAAATGGGCTTTTTTGGAGGCGATTGGTTGAGGCGTATTGTACATGGGTCAGATTTTCAGAAAATGTACAATTCACCTTCACCAATCCTCTCCATTAACCCAAATTCCAGACGAAAATCAAATTCAAAATACAGTTTAACCTAAGCAAACAGATTGCTAGAATCAATGCAATGCCGAATATACTCGAATTTAGCTAGTATTGACCAAATTGCAGCCTAACTTAGCAGAATTTACTAAATGTGTACATCTGCCAATTGTACATTTTCTGAAATTCTGACCCACATCATCCAGTGACTCCACCAATATAGCAAGGCATCATACACCAAACCCACACACATTCACTCAGTCAGCAGTTGCCACTAAGACCGCTAGGAAATGACGTCTAAATGGGGAGTGAGCACCTAGTAGTGAGGCACCTGCCAGAACCTGTCACATTCACAAGCTTACAGCCTGTTCAGCTTACCCGTTAAGGAACACTAACATCATTCTCTCCCTCATCTCTATATATTGGTCGTAGTGGTTGGCAATGGGGTTCTGTTAGGGTGTGGGATGGGTTTAAGGCTGGACAATCGTAAACTAGGTCCTACTGCTCTTGAGATTCTCAATCGCCAAAGTTAAATTATCAGTTACAAATGCTGCGATGATGGTAGAAAGAAATCTGAAATCTGAAGATAAGACAAGATAATGCTTTATTTGCCTTTTGATGTTGTATGGAAAAAAAGCGTCTCGGGCTTCTCAAAGGACATGCTTTTCTTATTTCCTTCTCATTATTACATGATTACTAACTCTTTCCTTCTCAGATCCACCAGTTTTGTGCCCATAAACAGGGACCTATAACACAGTATTCTGACAGGAAAATCATGGAAATAATGGTTAAGAAGAAAGGTACACGTCGGCCTGTACCCACTTTAAGGCCGTATTCACCTTAATAATGACAACATGCTCCATATCAGTACAGAAAAAGGCTTTCATTAGTGCATTGACAGGGTGCGCAAACAAGGCTGTGATGTAAGGGTATAAGTAATGTTGTCGTTTGATGGGTTAATGGGAATGTACGTGCCAGGGGGTCATGCCTCATGGAGGGGCCTGTGTGCCTGGCCACAAACAGGCAAGTGTCATGTTCACATGCTCTGCTTATATAGTGACTAATAGTGCAGCAGCCCACATACAAGCAATATCACACCTCAATATCTCCTTTTTTCCTCTTTATCTCTGCCATTTACAGACATATATGGGTAAGATTTTCAGAAAATCAGCTCTACTCATTTAGTACATTTTGCTAAATCAGGCTGCAATTTGGTCAATACTAGGTAAATTCGGGAATATTTGGCATTGCATTGATTCTAGCAACCTGTTTGGCTAGGTTAGACTGTATTTTGAACTTTATTTTCGCCTGAAATTGGGCTTATTGGAGAAGATTGGTGAAGTTGAATTGTACATTTTCTGAAGATCTGACCCATATATTATGGTGTGATTTGATATGTATGATGTAAAGTAGTTACAACAATAGTATTTCATACTTTTTATTCATATTGTATGTGATGGTTGTCAAATATGTCTGATTTATTTTTTTAATTTTTCATTTTTCCAAAAGGGGAGTAGAGTTGAGTGAATATGTGTCTCCTTTACAGCACAGTGCATGATGTAATATCCTACAGAGCCTCTCTGTCCTGTCTCTCTGTCTCTTTCGACTCCCTCTGTCCCCCTCTCTCCTCCCCCTGTCCCCCTTCCCCTGTCTCCAGCCTCTTTCTCTTCTCGCTCTCCTCCATCTCTCTATATGGGTCAGATTTTCAGAAAATGTACAATTCGCCTTCACCAATCTTCTCAAATAACCCAAATTTCAGACGAAGATAAAGTTCATAATACAGTTCAACCTTACCAAACAGATTGCTAGAATCAATGCAATGCTAAATATACTTGAATTTACCTAGTATTGGCCAACTTGCAGCCTAATTGTGCAGAAGTTACTAAATGTGTAGAGATGCCAATTGTACATTTTATGAAGATCTGACCCATATGTAAGGATAGCATGGTGAGATTTGTGCCGTTTGATTTCGTCTACGTCTTCTCTCTCTACCCTCTCTCCCATCTCTCTACAACTTGAACTGTTTTAAATGATGTAATAAGAACCAACAAATTCCTGCTCTTTCCGTTAACTCGTTCACTTTTTGATTAGTCTAGTTGAATAGATCTCCTCCAATGGGCATTGCATCGTACAAATATATACTTTTAACAGATTTGATTTTGATATAAAAATCGTTTATTTGATACATGAAGATGTCTGAGATAATCTATACTGGTAGTATATACTGCATACCCTAGTGTTTCAATACCCAATAAAACAGAATATATCACTCCCTACATTCCACATTCATCATTGATCAATCTATATGGAAGCAAAGTACATTTAGTGCATGTGTTTAGCCACAACCCAGTCCCTACACACCTGCTCGTCCACATAACAACCATATAACATTCATGATCTGGGGTTGGTATAGAATATTAAAATAACACATGTCCCCCGATTGCTATTATTTCTGGCCTGTGTGACAAACTTAATGCTAGAAACCAACTTAACAGCCCGAATCTAGATTGACACATGTGGGGCAGTGGCAAGGGTTGAGTATATTGGCAATTTCTTCAAGAACCAAATGGTTGTTGGAAGCAGAGTGCTGTCAGTACAAGGTAAATCATAACAGGTTTGCCGATATATGGCTTGTGAACCTTGAACTGGATGGTGCTTTGTAAACCTAATCATGTTATTAAGTGCCACTCTGCAGAACGGGTAAGGCTGCTTTGTTTCCTGGTCAACAAATGATGCGGGGGGTCCCGCGGGATTGACCTTCAGCGGTCGTTGGCCTGCGGTCCAGGGGCCTGTTGCATAAGAAATCCTAAGAATTTCCGACAATGTACAATTCAACTTCGCTAATCTTCTCAAATAACCCACATTTCAATCGAAAATAAAGTTCAAAATACGGTTCAACCTAACCAAACATATTGTTAGAACCAATGCAATGCCGAATATAATTGAATTTAAGTATTGACCAAATTGCAGCCTGATTAAGCAAAATTTCCTAAATGTGTACAGCTGCCAATTGTATATTTTCTGAAAATCTGACCCATATGATAATTCCTTACCAAATGGTTCCTTACCAGCTGCCTAGCAAGGAAAAGTAGGTAAGGAAAGGAAGAACTTCTCATGCAACGAACCCCTGATTCCGTTTTAGATTGAATATAAGAAGCTTTAGAATCAATATGTGAATTTCATACAGATAATTATAACGATAAAAATGCAGTAAGGGACAAACGAAATGTGTCTTATCTCTTGAGGAATGCAATCTGGTCAACGTGTACGATACACTGTTCATTTCTTTAATCTTTTTCTCTATAATATATCAATGCCATAGCAATGCAATATCCAAGAGACTCTTGTCCATAAATATTAGACATTACAAAATAACTTACAGCCAGAAAAACTCTACCGAATCAGCGGCTGAGTTTCCCAGCTAAAGAAATTGGGTCAGATTGTCAGAAAATGTACAATTGGGAGCTCTACACGTTAAGGAAATTCTGCTAAATTAGGCTGAAGAATGATGAATACCGCGTATATCTGAGTACATTTGGTATCACATTGATTTAAAGTATCAATTTTGTTATGTTAAACTGCATTTCGAAGCTAGTTTCTGTCTTAAATATGGGTTTTTTTAGAGGATTGGTGAAGGCCGTTTGTACAGTTTCTGAAAATGTGACCCAATTGCTCGATTTCAGCCCTAAGCGAGAGACAGTTGGGAATGAAGTACAGGCAGAGTGGGCAGCTCTGCCCAGCAGTTCAGTTCTCACTCATGCAGAGTGGGAGTGATGAATGGGACATGTAGTACGAGTAAATCACACAGCAATAGTCTTCCTACCCTTCAGCTGCTGCTCAAGCCGGTGAGTCGAGCAACTCAGGGTTTTAGGCCAACAATAGCGCGTTTGCCTTGTTGCAATATGGGATTTTGAAGTGAATTGATTATATAATATTTTCTGATTTGATTTATATGTTCCTGTAAGGGCGTCGCATAAAAGCATCCCTGAGAGATTTTTCAATTGAATGATTTTAATATTTGTATCGGCCAGAAACAGAATTAAAGAAAGCAAAATGTCCGCTATCTGAAATCTCGATTCACATTGAATTATTGGAGTTGTATGTAAGTGTACATGCTATAGACAACATGTTATGTTCAGCATGGAATATATAACAGTGTTCACATTTAAATAGCCATGTGTTATGTACACGATTCCATGAGACAAAACTTCATCGTTTCCAACATGCATTTGGTGTTTATAAATCAGGTTGTTGGAAAGATCTTTGGTGATATTGGTGAAACGATCCTAGCATTTTTTCGATATAAATGTTGCTGAAGATTTGAACTGAATCCATCCCAGCATGCACTGTAATTGACATAGAAAGTGAGACATGCAAATCCCCTATCATCCTCTTTCTGCTGATTCACTAAACTAAGACCTCGCTTTTACTCTCCAATAAAGGGATGGGTTTTGTGAACAGGACTTTTTTTTTACATTAAAGCTGCCTCTGCAGCTATTTTGTCAAAAGAAATCTCATTGTTTGACCCAGATGACTGAAGTTATGTTGTAATGAGAAATGTATACAGAAATCCTCAAAAGATATCTTCAATCAGCAAAAAAACAGAGGTGACGGATAATGATATCAGTGAAACTAATGTGGCATTGGTATCTGGAGATGACCGAAATATAAATCTGGACTCACACTGGATCACAACCCTACCAGAACAGCGACATTTCGCTTGTTAAGAACTATTCTTACAAGATAAACATTAGTTGATTTCCAAGAAGAACAAAAGTCATCCCCGACCTCCCCCAGCTAGGCCTTATAGCTTTTATATATATATCCTGATATACAACTACCACCATAGGGGAATTGCATGTGCAAATATCGACCCATTTGTCACTTTTTATGTATTACTTATCGGACAAATAAAAGATTTTCTATTCTATTCTATTCTATTATATTCTATATCTGTTACAGTGCATCCTCTTATTGATTCTGATGAAATCTGACATACACATTTTTGGCAACATTTTTATCGAAAATTGCAAGAATAAGTTCACCAATATCATAGCTTTAATAAATAATCTATGAGAACCAAATGCATGATGGGAAAGATTGAGGCTTGTGTTATGAAAACATGTATAACACATGGATATTGACATTAGAGCATTAATTAATATCCCACGCTGAACATGGCATGTTTACGATAGGTTTTAACACTGTACCATAAGTCCCATATTTGGTCACCGATTGAACTGGTAGGAGAGAATATAGTATTATATAATGACTTGAGCGATTCATATGTATTGATGTTTGGAAGCTGTATTTGACATTCGTATATATTATAAGCCATGTATTGGCAGATTAAATGCTAACTTGATTTTTGTGTAAATCATATACCATCCTTATATTTTTGTATACAACTCTGTTTGCACGGGCACGCATGAAATATAGCTGCGTGGACTGCTATGCCTATTTGATTGTGATTATGAGATTAAAAAATATTAATGTAATTGGCCAATACAAATATTAAAAAAAAAATTCCATGCAAATCAAGCTTCAAAATGGCGGCTATGCAAGTCCGTTATTGCCTCTGGAGGGGCAGTGACAAATGTGAACCCACAGATTCAGGGTTTGGCCCACCACCAGTCACTCACAGTCAGGATAAATGTTGATATTTGTGATAAAACAGACAGGAGATGGCGCTGTAGTCGCCGCCATGGAGGAGGTAGCGGGGGGATTGTGTTGTGAATCCTGTCAATACATCATCCTGCCACTCTCCTCCATGCACCACACACAAATACTGCCTGTTGGTAAACTTGTAGCAAGGGCGGGTGCGGGTGGATAGTTTAAGTTATTGCAACTTTTGTTGCTTTAAGGGTGGTCTCCACTGGCTGCGGTAAGCTCTGCGGTAAGCCTTGCGATGGTGTTGTGCTGGTTCTGTAGGTGGAGAGGAATGACGAGGTCCTGCCTACATGGTTCACTGGCCATGTAGGCAGGTCCTCACCACTTCTCACTATCACAACACCATCGCAAGGCTTACCGCAGAGCTTACCGCAGCCAGTGGAGACCACCCTTCACTCAGCGACCACCGATCAAGTACAGCGTTATAAGATATAAAAAAGGAAGCGATCAATTCATTCCGACTGACAATGAGATATGGGTCAGAATTTCAGAAAATGTATAATTAAACTTCGCCAATCTTATTAGATAGCCCAAATTCCAGACGAAAATAAACTTCAAAATACGGTTCTCAATTCATTCCGACTGACAATGAGATATGGGTCAGAATTTCAGAAAATGTATAATTAAACATCGCCAATCTCATTAGATAACCCAAATTCCAGACGAAAATAAACTTCAAAATACGGTTCAACCTAACCAACCAGACTGCTAGCATCAATGCAATGCCAAATATGCTTGAATTTACCTAGTATTGGCCAAATTGACCCATATGTATAATATTCTAAACAAAGTCCTGTGAATGAAATATATAAGCCAACATGTTTGCCCTGTGTGAATGCTCTTCCCATTTATTAACCAAATATTATGGCCAAAAACAATAGTGGAAAACCATAAGACCTCCATGCAGCGATCTTTTGATCTTTTGCTACTTGAGCAGTTTGATGATATGGATATGTCAGGCAAAAATTCCATAGGCATGGCGTTGCGGACATAATTATTCTTTGTCTTTCATTATATATTAAGAAATCTTAAGAACTGTAGGCCAGATATCAATATCCAAACATTTCACTTATAAATACCATCCCCATATTCTTTAAACCTCTGATGTATGGAGTGAATATTTATCAACTACAATGGTAAGTCTATTGGTATTGTTTACTTCCGGTCCACACATGAGCAATAGTCTATGCATAGATAAGCAAGCACAGAAGATGTAAGTCTGTATTTGGGTCAGATTTTCAGAAAATGTACAATTCACCTTCACCAATCGTTTCAAAACACCCAAATTTCAGACGAAAATAAAGTTCAAAATACAGTACCAACTAACCAAAGAGATTGCTAGAATCAATGCAATGCAGAATATACTCGAATTTACCTAGTATTGACCAAATTGCAGCCTGATTTAGCAGAATTTAGTCAATGTGTAGAGCTGCCAATTGTACATTTTCCCAAAATCTGACCCATTTCTCTCAATGCCTTGCTGAGTAACTCAGAGTTACAGAAATAACATCACCCTCCAGCTCTCGAGGCTCAAGTATTTACGTCTAGATATTGCTGCCGCCACAGCCGTTCTGGCATGAAATTAATTAAGCAAGATACAGACAGAAAACTCTGCTCTGACCAGAATGGATTGGCAGACTGAAACATTCTGCATTACCAAGAAAGGCAGACTTTATAATTGCTCGTAGACAGACTCCGTATGTGACCCTGTCTGACGGGGAGTAAGAAATGATAATTGCATGTGTGAATGCGGGCTGATAAGAAAGAGTAATGTCCCCAGCATAGCCTCAACCCTGTCACTGAAGAGGAAATTTATGAGAATGGGTTGTCTTGTTGAGTGTACTTCCCTGGTAATTCTTAGCTATGGCCAATAGAGATGTTATACTAAATTGCCTCACAGTCATCGTTTTGTATTGTTGTTCTAAGTATTGTTCATAGAAGTTGACTAATGTGGCGGCAAACTTGGTACTTTTCCTGCAAGAAAATGTAAACTACCCCAAACTACATCAAGTTGTACGTCGGTAAGTTTAAGGTTTCAATGCTTTACTGCTAGAAAAAAGCTTATTTCTAACTTCATGAGAGATTTGGTTGGGGGTCGGATTGCCAATATTAGGTAAATTAGGTGGATTTGGCATTGCATTGACGCTAGCAATCTGTTTGGTTAGGTTGAACTGTATTTTGAAGTTTATTTTTGACTGAAATTTGGGTAATTTGAGAAATATGTGTGACGGCTAGAAGTGAAAATATGGATTATCTCTCTCGAATTATTCATGATAACATAAACATAAACTGTCCATTGTCTGCACTTGCCCACTTACATTTGGTGCTGTCATGTTTCTGAATAATGAGCAACCATATGGGTCAGATTTTCAGAAAATGTACAATTGGCAGCTGTACACATTTAGTAAATTCTGCTAAAATAGGCTGACATTTTGCCAATATTAGGTAAATTCAAGTGGATTTGGCATTGCATTGACGCTAGCAATCTGTTTGGTTTGGTTGAACTGTATTTTGAAGTTTATTTTTGACTGAAATTTGGGTAATTTGAGAAGATTGGCGAAGTTGAATTGTACATTTTCTGAAATTCTGACCCATATATCTTATCATATATCCAAATACGTATCATGAACATAAAGATGGATTGGAATATTTTCGTTTGTTTCCCATTTTTCTTGCTTCAAACATAGGATTAAATATATTCGAGTTAACGTATCTATGCAGCCATGTCAATGTTACCATTTAGCCTTGAACAGGAGAATAAACCATTGTCAAGGTCTCCCTCTGTCTATATTGTTCTAACCATCCTCTCTAACAGTCTGGAATGTTGCACTCTAGCACAGTTCCAAATTGAAGGTATTGGCATGTGTGAAACCAAATCTAGATCAACTATCACAGCGCACTTTGCTCAAGGGAAGAGCTGACAATACTGTTTTCTCGATTGAATTACTCTAGCATCTCTATCTTATGGCTTGGCTACACTGTTCTGAAGTCCCTTACACAGCTCTGCTAGATTTATGTGTCGGATTACCTTACATGACAGTTACATTTGGGTTTGAAAGATGACATTGCAGTTTGCCTTCCATCGATCCAAATGTCATCTGCTTCCGGTGAGACAGCAGGCGCGCGCATTCTTTTTATGGAAGGCCAGGTGTAATGATAAAGATGGGTTCTTTACACGTGGAAAGTGAAAGGCCAACGTGTTAGGATCGATGCATTCAGCTGCGGCAATCAAGCGGCTAAATAGTCTTGCCATAACTCAGACATAACTCTCGACCTATCCTGCCGGAATTACTCGTTTATGTTCTACTTTTCATCCAGCCTTTTTGACCGCTTCAGTTGGCGGATCGCACGCCTGACCCCATAGATCAAAGCCGCAGTCCCATGCTCGTGTCAGATCCATTCAACCACTTGCCACTTGGGGTCGCTCTGATCGATCGTAGGCCACCGGAAGTATGATCACTATCCGTCCGCTGGCCTCCTTCTCCTCCTCCTCCTCCTCCTCCGCTGCCGCCTAGCGGAGAGGCAAGGAAACTTGTTCCGTTTATTGCTGTGTCATCCTTCCCCTCCCGCTCCCTCTTTTGCTTGGTGCACGGGTGCAGAAAGGGAGGGAGAAGGTTTCTTGCCTCCCTCGCACGCACCTTAAATCATCGAAAGTAATTTCCCCTCCCTGGAAACTAGGAAAAGAACTGTTAAAGGGAGGTTAAATGTGTTTCTTAATCATGTTCGTCCCCCTCTGAATGGAGTTTTCAATATAATGAAAGAATTATAGAGAATTTGGAGTATTGGGATAGAAAGGACAGTTCACTGTACATATATATACATCTGTCCCATTTCCAATAGGTTTCGTTGCATGTATGCATAATGTTTATTTTCGGAAGTGTGTAAAACTATGTAAGAATAATTAAGTAATTGTACAGGGAAAACTATGCCTCTCTTTTGTGAGAACCATAGCTCTTCCAGAGGGTCGACATTTTCATTCAAAATTTATAAAGCCGGTTGAGATGTTATCAACAATTTGCTTAAGATTAGGAAACCCTATGGAAACAAAGTGCCCTAACAATGGAGGCATTTTGCATTTTGTTTCCGTGAGTCTAGAACATGACATCTGGCTAGGCCTAATCGAGGGTCAGACTTTCAGAAAATGTACAATTGGCAGCTGTACACATTTAGACAATTCTGCTGAATTAGGCTTCAATTCGGACAATACTAGGTAAATTCGAGTATATTCGGCATTGCATTGATTATAGCAATCTGTTTGGCTATGTTGAACTGTATTTTGAACTTTATTTTCATCTGAAATTTGGGTCATTTCAGACGATTGGCGAATTTGAATTGTAAACCTTCTGAAAATCTGACCCATGATCATTCACCCCCTCCAACCACACTGAATCCAAACATCATGATTCTCTCTCCTCCCCTACACTCCCTCCTCGCCCACTTGGCGTATGACTGCTCCTATTGCTGCTGATGCTATTAGTTATGTGTAGAGTGTAAGGCTAGCAGGTGGAGTGCTGGTGAAGTGGCATATCAGATGTTAGTTATATACTGCCGTGATATTGTCATGGTAATTTGATATTGTTTGGTCTATGGGTATAGAGTGGTGTAGAGGAGGAGGAGGAGGGCTGGTTGTATAGGGCCGCTCATTCACTCCTGGCCTTACTTAAAGAACTCTGTGGTCTCAGCTAAGCTGGATGAAACAACATCTTTACATTTATTTTTACAATTTTGTATGTGTTTCAGGAAAATGACTCACTAGTCGCAAATTTGGCATTTTTCAACGTCATTTCTTTACAAGATCTCCTTGTTGGAATGTTCTCCTTGATATATATACATAGCACAACTGTTTTTTAAAAAGAATATGCCCGATTTCATGTACATTAAAATTGTATCATTCAATGCGAGTGCTCGCGATCGCAAGCACAAGCTCGTTGATACAATTAACATACATGTATTCTCTTTCAACAGTATCTTAATTCGACACAAACTTAATTTTAGATTTTAAATATGCAAGAGACAGAAGAACGAAAAGGTAAAAAAGAGGGGTATATTAAATATAGTTTCAGATCAGTAAACCTAAATTAAGTAGAAAAATAACAAACACATCAACCTATAACAGGACAGAAGGTCAAAAACAGTATTGTATAACAAACACGACATGCTGAAATGTATTGGGACAAATCCCTATCCCTACCATACCTATGAAACATCGCTATTGTCATGTATACATAAACCCTTACAAAGATATCTTACATGGCCAAGGGTGCACCCGGAAATTAACCATCTAAAGCATCTAATATTTGCATGTTTGTTTCCAAAACATAGCACATGTGTGTTGAGTAGAGTCTGAAGACTTGGCCCCTTGTGATACCGGAAATTAAACATTTCCTAAAAGATATGTTCATTTTCTTACAGGCCTGGTGATTCTGGAGGCCAGAGAGAGTTATAGATAGTGGCGCATATCATAGGCTGCTTTTTACATTTAGATTACAACTAAACATTTAAACAGTTGTGTTTTTTTTTAAAAAAACCCTCTATTCATTTATATACTCCCAACAGTTGGTGAGAGGGGAATCGAGGTGTCCATAGCTAGGGTAAAAATGAAACATCCCTTCGCAATTAAACTATTTCTTTTTCTTTTAGACTCTTCCCATACTGAATAAGGAATCCAAGATTTTTTTTTAAATATTTGTTCTTTGCTAAAGGCGTATCTATTTGACTCGATCTTGCAATAAATATTCAATAAATATCACCTCATTTCATGCATATATCACTATAGTTCAAGAAAGTAGAAACCCTAGATAAGTACACACACTGATTCTAGGTTTTAGTCGTTTATTATTAAATTTAAATTTTGCAAACATGAACTTTCGCTCATGAATAATCGCTCAGCTCCCTCTCGCTCCACTCTCACCTCTTTAGTAACATTAACTGATATAGAAATGTATTTCCATCACTCATTATTTCTCTTCTCATCCCGTTCCAACATTTATGATTAAATTAATTCACATCTGATTCATCTAGTATCTGTAACTTTTCTATATAATGGTGATTTCACCGTTTTTGTAACCATTGTATAGGCTTATAGCAATATCTGATAGATCGAGAGCAGATGGCCTCAAAGAACGCTTATTGTAAGCGATGTGTTTTGTTCTGCCATGTTTCAGTGTGTATGTGGAAATAAAAAAGGTTTCAAGAAAATCCCATTTGTACATTTGCCACAGAGTATAGAATAACATAAAGTCGATAACGATGGCACTACATAGCGATTATATTATGAAAGGTCAGACAGTAGATTATAGGCTTTTCCACATCTGTCTCGTTCCTTCCATACATGGGTCAGATTTCCAGAAAATGTACAATTCACTTACATAACTTCTCTTAAATAACCCAAATTTCCGACGAAATTAAAGTTCAAAATTCCGTTCAACCTAACCAAACAGATTGCTAGAATCACTGCAATGCCGAATATACTCGAATTTACCTGGTATTGGCCAATTTGCAATCAAATTTAGCAGAATTTACTAAATGTGTACAGCTGCCAATTGGACATTTTCTGAAAATTTGACTCACATACGGTAATAAATAATACATGTAGAGAAGCGTTGAAGCCAATATAAGGAGATCAAGCTTGGAAGGTTTAGTCTTGTCAATGTTCCTCATCCTAAATACAAAGATTAGAGCTTTGAGAAGTGAATGGGAATAGGGGACTTTGCATTAGCTTCAGGAAATGTGAAGGGTTGTTTGATTTATGCAATTCATATTTATTTATTTCATTTCTGAATAATGTTACAATTGGAAATTGCTATTTTCAACTCAACTATAGACGAAGTGTACTTTATTTTATTCTAATATTTTACTGTATTCTATTGTTTGCTATGTTTGTTTTTGTTTTTAAGATTTTTATTCAGCAACGACATTTTGCACAAGGTTATACAATAATTCCCAGTGCGTGCAGAGTTTAAATGAGAAAAAAGTTAGAAAAAATGAACATTTTTAGCTAGCTTTTAGCTATGTGTCAAACATTATTCACTATTCAGATGTAGAAGGTCCCGTCGGAAGAACTATCTTTGGCAGAGACTAAAGTCCTATTTTCATATAGACCTTATGTACAACAAAATGAAAATAAAGTTTCAATAATAATAAGTAATGAAGTTAAAAAGTGTTCTTAATTCCTGGTACAGGTGCAGTTTACGAGAGTATACCAATGATTCATTCGCCCTACCTGTAATTGGACAGGTGTAGTCTAGCCAATGGCAAGCCCACACCTGGCCATTTCGCACTGGACCACTATAGGGGTAACGTGCTATAGATAGAAAAGTTAGACTTAGTAAACTATATAATGTGGGTATACATATATAAGTCAGATTTTCAGAAAATGTACAATTGGCAGCTCTACACATTTAGGCAATCCTCCTAAACTAGCCTGAAAAATGAAGAATACCGGGTACATCTGAGTATATTTGGTATTGCATTAATTTAAAGTATCAGTTCTGTTATGTTAAACTGCATTTTGAAGCTCATTTCTGTCTTAAATGTGGGTTATTCGAGAGGATTGGTGAGGGCAAATTGTACATTTTCTGAAGATCTGATCCATATATATGACACAATGAGGTATAACATTTGGTTAGCTCTCAACCTATACAGATGCATGATATGTTTTACACGTTGATGATGATAGGAAACGCATTCAATTATGAAACCTTGATCAATTATTACAGCAGTGAAACTCCTCTATTGGTCGCTCCGGGCTTGATATCTTTGTTCTGTGCTAGACTGTATAGATATTTCGATACATGGACAGTCAGTATTTGTCTGGCGCGCAGGATTCCATATAAGCTGCAATTTCAAAGACTATAACTTATATAATATGGGTGAAGTCACCAGAAAGTGTACAATTGGCTTTTACGTATCCTCTCAGTTAACACATGAGTCAGATTTTCAGAAAATGTACATTTCACCTTCACCCGTCCTCTCAAATAACCCAAATGTCAGACGAAAATAAAACTCAAAATACAGTTCAACCTAACCAAACAGACTGCTAGAATCAATGCAATGCTGAATATACTCGAATTTAACAAGTATTGACCAAATTGCAGCCTGATTTAGCAGAATTTACTTAATGTCTACAGCCGCCAATTGTACATTTTCTGAAAATCTGACCCACATACTCAAAGCTGCATTCTCAGTTTATGACTGGCAAACTCTCACCAATTTTACTCATGATAATAATTATAAGTGCACTTACCGTAATGAAGGGTTGTGGCGATTCTTCCAAATACAAATGAGGACGTTTGAGAAACACTTTAGTAAAAACAACTGAACAAAATCCTCCAAAGCTTTGATCAAATGCCTTATAGATGGGTTGGACAAGAATGGAACAAGAAGTTGAAAATTTTCAGTTCTGGACCGAGACTGCAGCTGTAAGATAGAAATGAGGTTTACAATAAAGTTGTTATAATCAATTTTGTTCCACTTTTTTATACGAATACGAAAAAAAAATTCTACTTATCGTTGTATTGATCTTGATTATTCCTTTTGGAATTTGCTGTGTAGATATTTCAGTGTCGTACAGTTGATATATATTCGCAAATTCTCACGCGATTATATTGTATATTAAACTGTGTATATGTTTTTCCTTTGTGTACATGAGATTACCGGATAATCCGAAAATGTCACGCAAATAAAATGTCTTAACAAAAATTAGATGTTTTGAACCAATTCAACGCTCAGATATACCTAATATCTATGATTTCGCTAAATTAGCCGAATTTACTACATGTGTAGAGCTGCCAATTGTGCACTTGCACACCATCGGACCCATATATATATAGAGAGAGTGGCATTATGGAGAATCACACACAGCTACAGTTGTTCAAATCGGTATATGGAATGTTCCATCTGCAGCAGCTGGCAAATTATTATTTGTCATTCATTCTGTTGTTTAAACTTTAGTTCAGTTCTGAAATAAGTTGCTTCCGAATAGGCAGGAAGGCGACTTAGCTTATACAAAATCCTTTTTTAGAAATAGTTTCTGCTGAGAGCATTAAACATTGCCTTCTAAATCCATGGCAGACAGTCCCATAGATTAGGATATGGGGGTCAAGACATCAAAATATGTATACTTGGGAGTGTTAGTAGTTTGTCATTATTTGGGTCAGATTTTCAGAAAATGCACAAATTGTCTTCAGCAATCCTTTCAAATAACACAAATCTAAGACAATAATGATGTTCAAAATTCAGTTTAACGCAACCAAACAGATTGTTTGAATCAACGCAATACCAAAATATACTCAGATATACCTAGTTTTGACCATTTTTCAGTCTAATTTATCAGAGTTTACTAAATATGTAGATCTGCCAATTGTATATTTTCTGAAAATCTGACCCATTTAACACATGGTGGGATGGAATTACTATATGTATACACACTTGATCAGTTACTACCGGGTCGTTTGGGGTAGTTTCAGCTTTTTGTAATCGTGTGCTGTTACACTTGTCATGGTTACATGACCAAATGGACGCAATCTCATTGGTTTGTGACGTTGCGTCGTTAGCAGCTGCTTTAGAACTCTGGCTTGTATGTTACAAAGATTGTCAGGCATTTTCCAATAATTCATCAAGAAATACAGTCCTAATAAGGTAAACATAATAAATAAATCTACAAAATCAGTATGTAATAAATACCAAATGGCACTCTGTGCGGTTTATAATCGGGTTTCGACGATCTGAAGAACGGAATTCATCCCTTTGGGACTTGTTCCGTTCTTTAGCTCGTCTCCACCCGATTATAAAGGGTGGTCTCCACTGGCTGCGGTAGATAAGGGTGGTCTCCACTGGCTGCGGTAAGCTCTGTGGTAAGCCTTGCGATGGTCTTGTGATGATTCTGTAGGTGGGAAGTAGTGACAAGGTACTCTCTATATATGGTTCACTAACCACCTTGCCACTCCTAACTCGTATCATTGGGATCTATATCCAGAAGTGTTCAATGAAAAGGAATAACTATAATTGATAGACATCAAAGACATTTTTTTTTTTTTTTTTTTATTTCATTTGACGCCAGTTACATTAAATAAGGTATATACGATATCGGAAAAAACCCGCAAATATACCCTACCCGGGTGTCTTCGTGCGTTGCCTTGGAACCATATAGGTATATCATATTAGACTTACACTTTGATACGATAAATGAGAATAAACATGAAAACACATCATAATGCTACAACTCGATCAATCTATCAACAGTTCAACATTTTTCCTAAGGAACCCAAGAAGTTTACCCCAATTATGTTCTCTAATTTTAAGAGGCAGTTCATTCCATATAAAATAACTGGGATCAGTATGCCTTATAAATCAGGTTCCTAGTCTCATATTTAATAGTAAGCACCTGAATATGTGAATAATGCAGCATTTTGTTGTTGCATTTTCAACATATAATCAGCATATAATCAACATATAATACTCCAGGTCGGACATTAATCATACAATAAGATATATGGAAACCATACAAAACATTCAGCACCATATTTACACTACACCTCCTACCTACAAGGATATGTCTTGACATTTGACTTAAGACATTTCTCATTTGCCTAGACTTAAGCATCCTTAAGGGGCAGGTATCAAGTTGTATTCACCCTTGAGAACATACCATGGAAAGAATATAAGGGAGAGGCAAGGCGTAAAAAGATAATGGGTCAGATGTTCAGAAAATGTACAATTGGCAGCTGTACACATTGAGTAAATTCTGCTAAATTAGACTGCAATTTGGTCAATACTAAATAAATTCGAGTATATTCGGCATTGCATTGATTCTAGCAATCTGGCTGGTTAGGTTGAACTGTATTTTGAACTTTATTTTCGTCTGTAATTTGGGTTATTTGAGAAGATTGGCGAAGTAGAATTGTACTTTTGCAGAAAATCTGACCCTAATGTTTCTAGGCGATGAGGAGGGAGACAATGTTATACTTTATGACTGGTCCAGACAGACCACTCCATCAACCACACTTTCTGCCTTGTTTGATGCATGACATCTTCTATGTAAAGTATTCACACCTTTCTGAGCCTTTCTCATTTCCGGTCCTTTCTTTCATGTATTCCTCGCCTGCGTTGTTTAGGAGGAAGGTGTGGAGAAAGTTGTCAGAGGAAAATACTGTATATTTTACTATTGGTGATGAATGTGTTTCTGCCTGCAAGGAAATTAAGATTGGGTCCAGAATGATTTGAGTTATACCTAGACTGGCATTTTTCCTGACGGTTATGTCATTGCTTATTATAAATTTATATATAATATATTATATATTAAAAAAGGAGGTGTGGAACGTATGGAACGTAGTTGTGGAATGTGTGGAACGTATCCCAATATAAAAACCTGGCTTTATATAAACATGCGTATATGCAGGTATACGTGACCCGTTTTAGGAAAATAAGTCATAAGTCGCAAAATATGGATTTTGAGATGTCACCATATTTGAAAATAGGAGATGAAGCTGATTCTAATGATAGTAAACACTAGGACACCTAATAAGTATTTCTATATTTCAAGTGTGATATTTTTATTTTTGAAAAAAAACTTTGCAATGTTTCTGGATGGGTAAATACCAATAAAGTAACTAAATATTCTCCATACGAAGACCTTCAAAGCGCAGGGATATACTTAATACAATGTCCTGAAATTTGTTACATGGATTCATATCCCTATAAGTGCCAAACTCTCTAAAACATTTTCATGAAACACATCACATATAATATATATAATAAAAGCTAATAGGGATTTGCAAACTTTTGCCCACATCATTATAGCTAGCCCTCCCCTAGATTTAACACTATGTTAATCACACCACGGCCATTGCATATCAGCAAAGGATAATCCTTCTTTAGGGGGAAACTTAGAGTACTGAAATATACTAATCACAATACATGATCCCCCCACTGTGCCTGAGATCTATGTTTATATGCTGCTATATAAACGTTATGGATGGATTTTGCTCACGCCCAAGTATTCAATCATAGACCATAGACTTTTTTCTAGGTACGGAACATTTGCCAATGGGAGAGAGAGTCTGGGAGAAAATATTATTTTACCAGACAATGACCATATCATCAACCTCAGGACCGACCTAGGAACCGAATAAAAAGTTTCTGTCTGCTCTTGTACCTCTTGCTATTGTTATGGGAGGAGGATGAGTGATTCTGGAATGTCTGGAGATATATTGGTTAGGCCGTCGGAAAATGTACAATAGGGGAGTTGCATAGCCGTGATTTTGAATCTTGATTCGCATGGAATTATGGGTGGGAGTAATGGTACAGTATACATTCTATAGAAAACATGTTATCTTTAGCTTGGAATATTTTTCAGTGGTCCAATATCAACATCCATGTGTTTTAGATGTTTCTATAACACACGACTTCATATTTCCCTTCATGCATTTGGTTTCTATAGATCATTTACTACAAGCTATGATTTTGTTGAAAACATTCTTGCAATTTTCCATGAAATTCTTGCTAAATATTTGTATGTCAGATTTGAGGTGAATCTATCCCAGCAAGCACTGACATAGACATGCGCAGTAAGACATGCAAATCCCCTATTGGAATTCACCAATTTTCTTAAATAACCCAAATGTAAGACAAATATGAGCTAGGGTCGAAAAGCAGTTGTAAAATCAGTAAAAACCAATTATATTGAGGGTCTTCGTGCTTGATTTTTTTTCTGTTGTGTGATTGGGATTTGATGTGATTTGACTTCTTGTACATAACTATATCTGTTCGTTATGCGATTATTTTGTATAATATGATGTCGTACATGAATGGAAATGTATGCGTAATACTGGTCTTGCTATGGAATAGTTTAGCTGTACTATGTAAGAACAGAGGTTATGAAGAGGGTAATGTTTTGGGGATTCTTATATGGAAGTTTGTTCAATATAATGAATGTAATTTTCGTGGTATTTCAATAGATTGTAATTGTAAGTACTTTTATACAGGCAAAGTCTGAAAAGATCCATGATGGATATAAAGTTTTTTCATGTGAAATTATTAAATATGTTATTGACATTAATGAAATAGAAAAAGATTAATTGGAATACAGCAATTTATTGGTGAGGGATCAAATGTGACATTCAATATCGCCAATTCGAATTGAATAGTATACTTTTTTTTTTTTTTTTTTTTTTTTAAATAATATTGTTCTCAGACATGTGACATGAATGAATTGATAACGTAATAAATGAAATCTCTGAAAAAGAAGATCAATTTTGGAAAATGATTGATGAGAACCTGGGGAAAAGATCACTTATTCCCTTTTTCCTCATAAAATTAAAGAAAAAATCAAATGAGATAAGATTGAAATCTTTGATGAAGCGAAAAGATCATAGGAAAATAAAAACAACACAACTAGCCAAAGATCACAGTGTCGATCCACGTTATTCCTTTTCATCCCGAAAAGAGTCCATTTATCGAAAATGGAAAAAATGATTGAAAATAATAAATTAGTAAATCCCATTAGAAGAAGAGGGACAATTACAGACAATGAAAACTGACCCAAAAACAGGCCCATTCCCAAGCGTCTGTCGCATGCACTCCTGAGAACCATCTCGCCAGTTTAACTGAAGAAAACTCGATAGGAATCCATAAAGAACAACATCATAAAATAGATAAATATTGGAGGAAGAACCTAACCAGATAATGTCTCGGAAATCCATATAAGATGTGATGTGTAACAGAAAAATGAGTCACACGTCGGAATAAAATGGATTTTGAGATACCATTATACAGGGATGCAAGTTCTCAGATTATCAACTGAATTCAGATATATGGAAAAGTCGGCAAATGTCCCATACAACACCCTAAACTGACTTATAAATTCCAAAATTTTCTCAAAATATCATTTGACAATTTGAGTAGAGGTTGTACACAGCCATAGGGAAGTGATGTGTAGAGACTTCTATCTGAGTGTTCTCACGGAGCCTGGAGCTAACGGAGCCGCCTATCCCTATCGGGGGAGAGGCGGCCTCAGATCCTAACTGAAGTGAGATTCCAGATATTTCCGTTAGACTTTAGCATTGGGTCAATGGAGCCATGGAAATCCCCGAGGTCCTTCGCTCAAGAACTCCGGGAATGGGAATCTTATACACCCCTTGGACTGACCTAGATACCCACCCCAGTTAGGGCGCACTGCCCTACAAACACACATGGTCCTTTATGCGCCCCTTGGACCTTGGAAAATGTTCAGATTATTTTACCTTACCCGATTTGCATCCCTGATTATATTTGAGAAGATAAGATCAAGCTGATGCCAATGATGGTAAACATTAGAGCATCATATTTGCAATATTTCTTAATGGCCACCCACAAGTAAAGTAGTTATATATAATTCTCAGGATAACTTCAGATATGCGTAGATATATTCAATGCAGAGTCTTGAAAGTTGGCACATGTTTTCATGACACTAACAACTCTACACACTCCGAACATGGGTCAGAATTTCAGAAAATGTACAATTCAACTTCGCCAATCTTCTCAAACAAGCCAAATTTCACACAAAAATAAAGTTCAAAATACAGTTCAACCTAACCAACCAGATTGCTATAGTCATTGCAATGCCGAATATACTTGAATTTACCTAGTATCGACCAAATTGCAGACTATTTTAGCATGATTTACTAAATTTGTACATCTGACAATTGTACATTTTCTGAAAATCTGACCCACATAGAAGCATTCAGAGCCAGGTTTCATAGGAAAAAACGTTTGAGAAATGTGATGTGTTCCAGGTAAATGAGTCACAAGTCGTAAAAAATCGATTTTGAGATATCATCATATTTGAAAAGATGAGATCAATCGATTCTAATGATGGTAAACATTAGGACGTCACTAAGTACTTCTATATCTTAAGTTTGATATTTTTATCTAAGGAAAACGTTTGCAGTTTTTCTGGGTACATAATTACCAGTGTAGTCGCTAGATATATTCTATAGGATGAGCTTAAAATGCATGGATATATTTAGTACACCGTCTCGAAATTTGATTGATGTATTTATACGCCCAGGGGCATTAGATACCCTGAAGATGAGTACATTCCTACAAACACAGCGTCTGGATAAATCACTTTGAAAAATATTATTTATTTGTGACTTGTGAATCATTTCTCTATGCCGCTTTATACATGAGCCATATGCTTGCCCAAAACAGCAGAACTGGCAGAAGTCGGTGGAATGAGGTGCAAATCTCGCCATCGTTGCCAATCGACCATTGCATGTTATTCCATCCTTCTGATCACATTCTAGCGGGATGTCAGAAGAAGATAAAATCTCCCAAAGCAACATATATACTCTCGCAAAACAAATCCATGGCCTCGATGCATGGCCCATTACCATCCAAACCGAAAAGCATATATCTGCCAGTCGGACCGAGAACAACCGGTATAAAAAGCTGGTATATATATATATATTTGTATGTATGAGTCTGAATTCAGCTGGTAACCTTTCTATGAGACAGTTGCTTGCCTGTGGGACCGAGTCAAAATCCCCCTTGCCCCTCCGCCCACCACCCGTCCTATGGATCAGATTTTCAGTAAATGTACAATTCGCCTTCATTAATTCTCCCAAATAACCCAAATTCAAGACAGAAATGAGCTTCAAAATGCAGTTTAACATAGCGAAACAGATACTTTAAATCAATGTGATACCAAATATACTCAGATATACCCGGTATTCATCATTTTTTAGTCTAATTTAGCAGAATTTCCTAAATAAGTAGAGCTGCCAATTGTACATTTTCTAAAAATCTGACCCATATGGAGCCGGGGCTGATCTCTATTGACGTAAGTTCTCCACCACTGTGGTTGGATAGGATCAATAGCAGCATATTGCATGACATTATGGCTCTGTCTTTTATCTCAACTTCTCTCCCGATGGATGTTTGTCTGTGTGCCGATGTATGTAAGTCATTTATATGCAAACAGAAGAAGAATTTGTGAGGGTTTTGTAAACTTTTATGTGCGTTGGATCATGTTCTAGTGGGGATGGAAGTGTTCTAACTTCATAAAGAGTGATTCTTAACAAGGGGGACTAGCAAATGGGTGAAATATTCTCAAAGATGGACCATCTATTTGATTTCGTCCTGCTGGTACCGTTATCCACTGTATTGGTTCTCCGCCTGTTGCTTGAGCCAAAGACCAGTTGCTTTCCATAATGTTTGTCAAACAACTTTTACGGTTTTTAACAGTTTTTCTTCTGGGTATTTAACCTATTGAGGGGTGATGACCTATACTGGTGGTGGTCTTGATCTAACATACCTTTGACGATTCGGAACAAAATTTAAAGTGTATATTTAAGTATGAAGATAACTGACCATCTACCATCTAAATATTTTTAAAAAGTCGGTATTATGGAAATCAAATGATATCAGATCACGTCAGAAATCACGATTAGTATAAAACGAGCTTAAAGTGACACTTGCCGCTGACTTCCTGATTCTGGTAAAATTTGTTTAAAAGTTTCAACGTTGTTCTAGATCAGTATATATAAGTAACGAATACCCGGGACCATTAATGTATGAAAAACATACATGTATAGATTTGGAGTATCTGACAGTTTAAAACTCCAAATTTCTATCGAGCCGGCAGGATGATGTTTCCCTCAGACACAACAGTTAAAGCAAAGTCTGGTTGGTTGGAGCAAATCCCCGCCACCTCTTGTCATAATTGGTTGAGTGATACCAGCTGATACATAGCCACAATACTGATCTTAGCCACTTTAAAGTATAGGTCCCAGGCCTAATGACTAATGACTGTGCTAATATGTTTGTCAGGCATGTTGCATTGATCCAAATATGCCATGGGCTACAGGTAAATGCGGCACAAGTCGCAAAATTGATATTTTTTAAAGTGATTTATTCACAAGATGTCTTTGTTGGAATGATTTCATTTTCGGGATGCTTAGCGCTGTTGGTATCATGAGTACATGTTTATTGAATATATATCTATGCATATCTGTGGTTGTCCTAATGAGTATATTTAACTAAATTTACCTACTATAATATCGTGAGTGATTATTAGGAAATATTACTTGCTTTCTTTCCATGCATCTATAAATATGGAAATACTTATACAGATCTTATACAGATGTCCTAGTGTTTACTATCATTAGAATCCGCTTGATCTAATCTTTTCAGATATGATGATATCTCAAAATCTACATTTGCGACTTGTCACTCATTTTCCTGTAACACATCACAAATGTGCGACATTATGTCTTCTTCTGAGGCTCTATGGTTGCCAGAAGTATCATCTTTAACTAACGATACCAGGTGGACGGTTGTAATAGGGGATTTGCATATCAGCCATGTTGTGTAAAAAATTCAATTCAATTCAATTCATGAATTCTTTTATTGCTGAAGATGTTTTACAGTAAGGTAGTCCAACATTCTAAATAAACAAGTGTCTATATAGGTCTTCCGTTGGGTGCCCGATTCTTGCTTGAACTTTTCTTATGTTACAATGTTACTAATGGTTTCTAAGACTAGTGGTTGACTAGATGGTGATGATATGGTGATTGGGTGGTATATGGCGTTTGGCGATGCATACAATATAATACAATAGTCGAACCCCAAAAGATACAGGAATCATGTTATGTTTAGCTTGGATTTTAACAGTGATCTCATGTGAGTTGACATGTTATTTCTGGTGATTTGTGACCCATTTTCCTGTAACACATCAAATACACCACTGAGGTGGTGTCAGATGCATCAGCCTGATCCACCTCCACCCCTACCCCCTCCACCCCCCCCCCCCCAGCCCCCTCATGACCACCATCCCTGTAGCTGACTTGGGCACTGACAGACTAAATTATCCCTGACAATGATCCAGCTAGCATTACATATTTATGTCGCTCTGGGGTGGAACCCTAGGTGTATTTGACATCTGCCTTGCTGTACGTCCACTAGTTCCACTGGCAGAACCTATTTTATTAGGGAGATTTAGCAACCGCAATGCTCCAAGACAACACTAACGCATCCACTAACTATATAAATTTGCACATTACAACCGCTGAGGGGATACCTCGAGAGGCGCTAGGCCGAGAGCATCTGCATTGCAGGCCTCTCAAGATATCCCCACAACGGTAATAATATACTAATACTTAGTGGATGCGTTAGTGTTGTGTTGGTGCGTTGTGGTTGCTAAATCCCCCTAATATCGTTGTACCACATGCTTCCATAGGCAAGGAGGAAACCTTTGTTGAGTGCCTTCAGTTAGAATGTCTTGTTTATTGGGATTAAGGCAGTGGCTAGGTATTAATAATGCAAGGCTAAAGGAATACGTTAGACAGGGTGCCGTGTATGAGGGCTCCTGTATTTACTATTGGCGCATTATGGAAGTTTAATGGCTGAGTACAGGTATTGCTCTAGCCTTCTTGTATGGACCTGGAGTCCGTTTAAGGCCGAACAGCTGAATATATTCAGACAGATTACATTAGCATTTTTATAGGCTGTTCCGGTAAGTAGGGAGAGAGAGATACGGGGAAGAGAGAGAATGCGAGAATGTGAAACAGTAGAGGGAGAAGATTGAGGGATGGGAGGAAGAGGCAGGAGAGAGAGAAGCGGGTGACAGAGGGGGATTGAGAAAGAGATGGAGGGGGGGGAGACAGAGAGAGCGAGAGAGACAGAGAGGCACAGAGAGGGAGGGACAGAGAGGGAGAGTGGGAGGGAAGGAGAGAAGCGAGAGAAGGGGAGAGAGAGGGCGGGAGAGTGGAAGATGGAGGAGAGACAGAGAAAGACCAGAATGAAACTATACTAGGAAACTATACCAAGGACATCTTGCATTTGACAATAAATGAAATTTTCCTGTCAACTTCATATCATATAGATATATTGTAATGTAAACTATGTGTTTTTTGAGATATCATATTCAACATAATTCCATTTTCGCAAATCCAAATGATGTCAATTTAAGTTTCTATACCATTATTATTCTAAAAAGAGATAATGGGAAATATTTCTTCTCTTCTGATCTGTGCAATGCTCAGAGCCTTCAGAGAACTTTACCCGTGGATTTAGCAGTAACTTCAGGAATGCAGACATCACATTCAAAAACTCTTTGTGATTGCACAAAAAGCGCGATTGTTGTTGTCGATCATTCTCTTTTTAAGATTTTTGAATCCTTCTCGATCCCTCCCTCCCGACTTTTGATTGATGTTCTGAAGAGATCAACAATAATTCCTCCGCGATCTCCCCATCACAAAAATAATCACATCTCCATAATAGCAACCTTGAATCAGAATCCATAGAATGGAGGGTCGATTATTGGCCTCCTGGATTCAACATTAGATCTGTGCAGATAAGCCATGGCAAATCATCACAATAGGGGGGTTGCATAGACGCCATTTTGAACCTTGATTTGCATGGAATTATGGGACTAGCGGTACAGTGTAAAATCTATAGAAAACATGCCATGTTCAGCATGGACTATTTATCAGTGCTCTAATGTCAATATCCATGTGTTGTACATATTTTCAAAACACAAGCCTCCATATTTCCCATCATGCATTTGGTTTTCATAGATAACTTTTAAAAGCTCTGATATTGGTGAAAACATTCTTGCAATTTTCGATAACAATGTTGCCAAATATTTGTATGTAAGATTTCAACAGAATCTATCCCAGGATGCACTGTAACAGACATGCGCAGTGGCACATGCAACTCCCCTATAGGGGGGTTTAGTTCAACACAAATCAAAGCCGTTTCTCCCATTTCATTTCATCTGAATCAATTATTTTCGAGAAGTCAGACCCAATGCCCTTATCCGATGGGTTTCCGCCCATCCCAAAAGCAGGCGAATTGTTTATGGTGAAACATTCTATGATAATAGCATGAGTTTGTAATTAAATCAATACAATTAATGAAAAAAGGTAAATAGAAAAAACATAGTTTGTGATGTGTTACCAAAAGTGAGTCATTAGTCGCAAAATTGGTATTATTCAAAGTGTTTTATTCACAACATATCTTTTTAGGGATTTTGTCAATTTTGTTGTAACTATAGTGCTTTCAAAACAGTGTATTAGATATATTCTCACGTTTCTAAGGTCAGCCTTGGGGTAGTAGCCTATATTTAGCTACGTTGAGAGCAATGCGTGTATAACATAAATATCTGTAAACCCAATAAACGAATCCGGACATATTGTACATGTTTGGGTCAGATTTTCAGAAAATGTACAATTGGCAGCTGTACACATTTAGTAAATTCTGCTAAATTCTGCTGGAATTTGGTCAATACTAGGTAAATTCGAGTATATTCGGCATTGCATTGATTTTAGCAATCTGTTTGGTTGGGTTGAACTGTATTTTGAACTTTTTTTTCGTCTGAAATTCGGGTTATTTGAGGAGATTGGCGAAGTTGAATTGTACATTTTCTGAAAATATGACCCATTAACCATGTTTAATATCATCACATAACAATCAGAGCAACTTTCTTTTGTTAAAAAATCGCGTTGGGTGGAATACCGACTTTATGCGTGTTTTGAAATTACACCAATACAAATCCTTTATTCAGAAATCAGAGTCAGCAACATTCCTGAGATCCAAGAGATCCAGTCAGGACAAAAGTTGGAATTGATTATGTAAGGAATGAGTAGGAGGGTGGTCAATATCCCAATCAATACCTTATCTTAGCGATGGACAAGCCTCTATATTGATCAAGGATGTTATACTCTGCCAGTACACTCTAAGACATAATGGTTCCCTGTAATTGTTCGGATTAAATACCTCTTTTCCCAGCGCTGAGGAAATGTTCTTTCCAAGTTGTCCGGCATCCAGAAAAAACAAATTTCCTTATTTGTTGTGGAAGTTCTCGTTTATTCGGTAAACAAGAGTTCTTAAAAGGAAATTTTAAAGTTATAAGTTGAAACCAAATCGAAGAAGCACAGCAGATCTCTTCTGAAAGCAGATTGTTTTAAGTGTGTAGTATTGAATTTGGAGAGCTTGTTCTCCCAACAAGCAGCTCCAAGGCTGGAAATGTCAATTCCAAATGTTTTAGTGGCTGTGGATTTCATTGGAAATCTTGAACCGACCATAGGGTGGTTTAAATGGGAGCTTAGGGCTATCGACCATTTTCTTCTTATTAGACCTACCCTTCCTGTATTTTCATGGAATCCAGGGACGGTTACATAAGAAACACTTAAGGCCCTGAACAACTAAGCCGATTCTCAAGCAATTTTGCGACTCAGAGGATTTTTTTACACTAACTTCTGTGAGAATCGCATGAAAATCGGCTTGGTGGACAAGGCCCTTTACTTGAGATTTCCCTTCCTAAGCTATGTTTGCTTCTTGCATAACAACAGCCTATACTAGGCTCAGAGTTGAGAGAGTCCCTTCAAACCGAGGGAAAGCTTCTTGCTCCTAACCGCAGAGTGCCATATAAATCCCATTAAGACGCCTATTTCAGTGCCAGGGATCCATTAGCGAAGTAGGCGTCCAATGACTGACATACCATTCTTATTTGAGACAAAAATGAGCTTCAAAATGCAGTTTAACATAATATAACAGAACTGATACTTTAAATCAATGTGATACCAAATATACTCTGATATACCCAGCTTAATTTAGGAGAATTTCCTAAATGTGTAGAGCTGCTAATTGTACAATTTCTGAAAATCTGACCCATATACAATTAGATCTTTTGAAGAAGCACTGCTTGGGTGTAGGTTTTGTGTTTACGCCGGTATTAACCCGAGCAAAATCCCCATTTACCATTACTACTCATGTGCTAGTGGATGTATGTGGGAAAAGTAGTAGTATATGGAAATGGTGCAATGTATCGGGTAATGATGTCAACAGATGTATACAGATTTCTCATTTTCAAGCTTTGAATCTAATGAATAAAGAAAATAGAAAGTAGTTGCATTGTACAATTTTCTCTTTAATTAAAGTAATGATGGACATTGCGATTGATTTCAATTGTGTGTTAAATACTCTTAAAGATTGAGTTCAGTTCTGTTTGAAATACTTTCACATATTTTTAGATGGGTTAGAATATCAAATATGTGACGAAATCTGTTGCTTAATGGGTCTAACAACAGACAATCCTCAAATAATATAAATTATATTCAAAGTTAAAATGAAAAACACCAAAACTGTAATAGAGACAAGTGTAGGATAATATAGTTATTTGAGGTGGTTTATTCAATACGATACCAACGCTTCGGAGTTTACTCCTTCTTATGGGCCAGATTTTTTGAAAATGTACAATTGGCAGCTCTTCACATTTAGAAAATTCTCCTAAATTAGGCTGAAAATGAAGAATACCGAGTATATCTGAGGATATTTGGTATTGCATTCATTTAAAGTATCAGTTTTGTTATGTTAAACTGCATTTTGAAGCTTATTTTTGTCTTAAATGTGGGCTATTTGAGAGGATTGTTGGAGGTGAATTGTACATTTTCTGATAATCTGACCCTTATAAATTATACTCTATTATATTTTGTAAAATCATGTGTGTCTACGACGCTGCTCTAAACAGATGAAAATAAATGGGCCAGATTTTTTGAAAATGTACAATTGGCAGCTCTACACATTTAGGAAATTCTCCTAAATTAGGCTGAAAAATGAAGAATACCGGGTATATCTGAGTATATTTGGTATTGCATTCATTTAAAGTATCAGTTCCGTTATGTTAAACTGCATTTTGAAGCTTATTTTTGTCTTAAATGTGGGCTATTTGAGAGGATTGGTGAAGGTGAATTGTACATTTTCTGAAAATCTGACCCTTTTAAATTATACTTTATTATATTTTGTCAAATCATGTGTGTCTACGACGCTGCTCTAAACAGATGAAAATAAATGTATATTTTATTTCATTTTTACACATATATCAATATTATAAGCACCTAATTTACCTCAATTTTGTACTTTTTCACTGGGCGCTTATAATCTTTATATCCCAGTTTCCGAACGAATGGCTTTTAATCAAATTTTTATACATATTGAAAAGATGATGGTAACAAAGCGTCTAGTCTGGGAAGCAATAACACAATGGGTCGGCCTCCCCATACATTCCATTCATTCAAACTCTCAGCTTTTCATCTATTTCTGGGTCAGATTTTCACAAAATGCACAATCTACAGTTACACACATCTATCAAATTCTGCTAAATTAGAGTGAAAAATGATAAATACTAGGTATATCTGAGTGTATTCTGTATTGTATTCATTCAATAAATCTATCTGGTTATGTTGAACTGCATTTTGAACCTGATTTTCTTCTTAAATTTGGTTTATTTGAGAGCATTGGTGAAGTCCAATTATGCATTTTCTGAAAATCTGACCCTTTTTCGTCTATTGTATCATTGAGATGTTATCTCTCCCTCAAAAGCCACAGTTCAGAGTGAAATAGCGAGGAAGATTTACTAGCGTTGTGAGATGTGGGCACTCGCTGGGTGAATGTATTGAATGAAAGCTTGGCCATAATAACCTAACCCCACAGCGCATCAGCCTCTCGATGTACAATGGCTTTGATTCAGTGTTTTCAATGAATCATAGATATCTGAACTTTGCCAAAATGCCAATATCATCAGATGGGGGTGAGGGGATCGGAAAATGTACAATTCGCCTAATAAATGCACCAATCCTCTCAAATAATCCCACCGGAAATTAGACAAAAGTGATGTGCAAAATACAATTCAATATAAACGATCGGATTTATGTTATCAATGCAACACCAAATATACTTTGACATGCATAGAATTTAATTTCTTTTAATCAGAATATAACGGAATTGACTTTAATGTGTTTATCTTTGAGTTGGTCATTATTGTGTATGTTCACAGCTGAGAAGATAAACTGTCAGAGCTGAGAATTTAAACTGTCAGAGCTGAGAATTTACACTGTCACAGCTGAGAATGTAAACTGTCACAGCTGAGAATTTAAACTATTACAGCAGAAAATTTAAACTGTTACAGCTGAGAATATAAACTGTTACAGCTGAGAATTTACACTGTTACAGCTGAGAATTTACACTGTTACAGCTGAGAATTTAAACTGTTACAGCTGAGAATTTAAACTGTCACAGCTCAGAGTTTAAACTGTCACAGCTCAGAATTTAAACAAACATACATTTCAAAATAATAATGCCTGCTATAGCATAGTGCTACTAAAGGACAGCGCTTATATACTCCTATGTTCCCTCGTATATCTGAAAGTGAGCAGAATGACTTTTTGACATTTTGTTGTTGCGCAAAAGATCACTTCAACTGTGACATATACTTTACAAAAAGTCCATTAAAGAAGTTGAAGTAAAACAATGATGATGGCTTCCAACTTATTTGCAAGTAATTTAAACTTTAAAATAAGGCGGTAACATAATATAGATCGGAACGACAATGTATTAAGAAGTTGAAACACACAAACATATCTACACTCTAAGTGCGGACCTCTTTTAATTACGGGAATTCGTTGGAAATTCCCCTTCACTTTCCTTGTAATCTTTTTCTGGCGTAATTTGTAACTCCGTAATTTTGCTACTGATAAAGCTAAAGGATTAGGAGATAGATCTCCTAATCCCCGGTGTGCGGTGGTGCGTTAATAGTGCGTCTGGCCGTGTGCGGCAGTGCGTGAAGGAGTGTGCCCTCACCTGTGACAGTGTGAGAAAGCAGAGAAAAAAAAACTGAACATGCTTGGGTTCGATCTAACAACCCTGTGATTGACAAGCCAGTGTGCTAACCATTACACTACTGAAACAGCTATCAACATGGCCTCAACTAATCAATCTGAATGTTGATAGTGTGTGTGTGTGAGAGAGAGAGCGAGGAAGAGAGAGAGAAACAGAGAGAGAAAGAGGGGGAGAGGCAGACAGGAAGATTGCAATTGAAAGAAAGTAAGAAAGAGATTGCGGGAAAGGAGGAGAGAGCAGGGAATATTTTTTTCCAGGAATATATATTGAATGTATCCAGGTATATGTGTGATGAGTTTCATGTAAAATTATGAAAATCAAAGAATATCCTACCAGGAATTAAATCAAATTATTTCATTATTCTATATTCCATGATCGATATATCTATGTTGGACAATTACCAATAAAGTAACTAAATATACTACATATGATAACCTCCAAAACGCAAGGATATATTCAATGCAATGTCTTGAGATTTGATACACATATTTATATGACTTGAAGCAATAAACCCTCCAAAAATAGGAACAATCCAACAAAGAGATCTTGTGAATAAATTACTTTGAAAAGTATTGATATATAATAATGATATAAAATACGTTTTATATCAATTCGAACGACTTGATGCGGCCGACGAAAATATTTTTTTACGAAGAAACTAATTGTCCGATTATAAATCCGAAAGCCTGGCTGTCTTCCTGACATTCATGGGGTCCGGGGATAATTTTTATGTTCAGATCGGTTATGGTTATGTCAAGGGCGGGAGAGCTGAGAGGGAGGCAGTTTATGATCATACCCAGACAGAAAAAAACAATCGCTGACTGATATTCCCATCGGCGCTATGGAGCGTGGCAGCTTTATAGAAAGCTTGCCTGGGCACGCCTGACTGATTTCCTAATCCCCACATCGCGTTATCCCAATGCCCGCTACCGCGTAGAATTATAATTACGCAATACACAGTACGCTACTACGCTATTATTTACTAGATCTAGATTTTTTTCTTAGCGTGTATGTCTTTGTAAATCAAATATGACATTAGCTCACAAGGTATTGTTCATTTTTTTATCCGTATTTATTGTGCTTCTCATTGCAAATATAAAAAAAAAATATAATTAAAAAATGAGAGACATTTAAGGGAGAGGGTGAAGAGGGGTAGGGAAGAAGGAGAGAATGGAAGAAGGAGATGGAGAGTAGGAAGGAGGGTGGAAGGGTTGAAGGGGAGGGGTGGCGGAGAGAGACGGTCGGATGGGGAGAAGGGGATGGAAGGGGGCAGAGATGAGAGGGTAACAGGTGTGAGGGAGAAAGGAAGAGTGAGAGAGATGAAAATAGAGAGTGAGCGAAGAAGAGAGAGGGATGATCAAGATATATATCAAGGGAGAGGGAGGCTAGGGAGGAGGGGAGAGGAAGAGGAGGAGGGATGTATCATAGGTAGAGAGAAAGGAGGCAGGAATCGAAACGGGGGGGAAGGGAGGTGAAGAAGGAGGGTGAGAAGGTGATGCACCTTGGAGCACAGATATTTAATAGTTACTTCCCCAAATATTAGCTTGACTGGCGCCATTTTGACAGTCAGCAACCGCAGATGCTATTATACAATATGTGATGTGTCTCAGGGAAATGTGTCACAAGTCGCAAAATTAATATTCATCAAAGTATTTTGTTTACATGATCGCTGTGTAGGAATGGCCTAGTCATATCAATACATGTGCCAACTTTCAACATCGTGTATTGAATATATCCATGCACCTCGAAGCTCATCCTATGGAGTATATTTAGCTACTTTACTAGTAAGTATCCAGAGGTAGTACCACGAAACTTTCAAAAAGTTTTCAAAAATAAATATGTCAAACTTGAAATATATAAATACTTATTAGATGTCCTAATAATGTTTACTATCATTGTTAGAATCGTCTTAATCCCATCTTTCCAAATATGCTTATATAACAGAATCTATTATTTTGCGACTTGTGACACATTTTCCTGGAACACGCCACATATAAGACCAGTCTTACCAGTTTTTTTTATAAATATTGTTATTGGCCATCATACTTTTAACAGTTATAGTATCATAATCAATGAGAAATACGCATAGCAGTCCACGCAGCTATTGTTCATGCGTTGCCCATACATACAAGAGAATTGAAAAAGATAATGGGATGGTATATGAGTAACAAAATTGACATAGAGAATTGTAGTAAATTGTAGTAGAGATGATCTCATTCTCCACTTAAACTCTTCAAAAACAAAGAATACAGCTTTAATAGGTGTTGTACATACTGACTACACAACCATAATAAGCTCTATGGCTATACACACACTGGCTGGGAGTAGCTGAGAGGGACAAGAGGCTAAGGTATATTGATGGTGTGAGGGCGGCACACCGACTGCGACGATCAATGCTCTCAATGTAGCTCTAATCAAGACAGATGTGAGACGTTACGCCACAAGACTTACATGTATCAGTATGTGCGAGGCGAAAAGACACACAATGAAAAGATCGCTCTATTGTGCGGCTTATCTATTCTGTCGGGGATGTGCATACGCAACAGTATGTAGTAGCTGGACTAGATAAGGGAAATGTATGTGATGTGTTACAGGAAAATGAGATACAAGTCGCAAAATGATAGTTTTCAAAGTGGTTTATTCTCAGGAGCTCTTTATCAGAATGTTATGATTTCTTTGCCGGGTTAGCATTCTTAGTCATTGATCTATGTACCAAATTTCAGGATAATGTGTTACATATATCCTTGCGTTTGAAGGTCATCCTATGGTGTATATTTAGTTACTTTACTGGTATTATTGCCCACCCAGAAATGTTACAAACCTTTTTTCGAACATAATTATATCTAACATAACATATAGAAACTCTTATTATGTACTCATTGCTTTGAGAAAAACTTAGAGTGAGTTATGCACAGTGCGAAATTCAACTTTAAATTCCAGAAATGTTTTCTATTTATATAATTAAAGTATGCATAATACATCAGTTAACTAACTCGTTGGTTTAAGTCACTTAGAACGCTCCTTCAACCAACTCGTTATTTACCTTGTATTTATTTTCATTTCGTCAGCAGAATAGGAGGAATGTTAAACGACTGACAGATTCAATTCCATACTAAAACTTAAGGCGATCATGGTGTAATATTACATCTAACCCCAAAACGTAGTAAATATCTATTTCATCAATTATTTACGACGAATTCGGATATCAATTTAGTATTTAGGACCCTCCTTAGTCGAACGCACCCATTCTTAATCCAAGACGACCTCCATGCCATCCATTTTAGTAGCATTCAAATTCCAGAACCTCAAGCATTCTGGGTCATTCTCGGGTCTGGTTTTGCCTTTCCATACTTTTTAACGGAAACTTCTCAGATTTCATCAGAAGACTTCTTACAGCTCCAGGGGCCCGTTGCATGACAAATCCTCGCTAAATATTCTCCTTCCAAAGCTATTGGGTCAGATTTTCAGAAAATGTACAATTGGCAGCTGTACACATTTACTAAATTCTGCAAAATTAGGCTGTAATTTGGTCAATATTAGGTAAATTCGTGTATATTCGGCATTGTATTGATTCTAGCAATCTGTTTGGTTAGGTTGAACTGTAGTTTGAGCTTTATTTTCGTCTGAAATTTTAGTTATTTGAGTAGATTGGCGAAGTTGAATTATACATTTTCTGAAAATATGACCCTACTGTCTCTTACTAAGCAGCTGGTAAGGAACCTTTAGGAAAGGAATTTGCTATACAGACAATGCTAATTGTTATTCTATCGTAGAGATTTCCTACATAAGCCAGGAAGAATAGCTTAGCAGGGAATATTTTAAATTAGGATTCTTTATGCAACAGGCCCCCAGAGGTTATGCAGGTCAGAAGGTGTTTGCATCTCCACCTGGGTATCCATCTTCTCCTCCTCCCTCTTCTTACGCAACTCTGCTTCTGCAAATATTTCCTTGTTCTGAACTATTTCTATTGCAATCCCTGCCATCTATGAGGCCAACATCTTTTTCATTCATACACAAGTATAGAAGTACTTAAAAGATGTCCCTACTGTTTACTGTCAATGGAATCCACTTGGTCCCATCTGTTCAAATGTGATGATATCTGAAACCCATATTTTGTGACACGTAACTCATTCTCATGTGACATATGACATATAAAAGCCAGGGCGTCAGATATTGTATAATCGGGCAACTCTATACATACTTTGTAAATTCGAAATAAGGTCGGGATTGATAAATATTTTATATGTCTTTTAAACAAACCTCCACAACCAATGTACAATAAAGTTTTACAGACCCGCATCAGTCATTTTACCTTTAGTGAGTCACACTAAAGGCATTTCATAATGGCATGTATATATATACAGGTTCTACTAATAATAATCTAAATCCAAATGCAAAACAATTTTGAGAAAATGTGATATGTGTTGTTGATCTATCACTAGTAGTTGAATATACTCTAGGATAACCGTATATACGCATCTATAGATATATTCAATAGACACTCCTGGAATTTAGTACATGTGTTCATCTATATAAGCAGCGCTATGCGACCCACAAATGAGAACATTCTAAAACCGACATAATGTGAATAAATCACTTTGTAAAATATCAATTTTGCGACTTGTGACTCACTTTCCTTATAGACACGTCACATATGGGTCAGATTTTGTGAAAATGTACAATTGGCAGCTGTACATATTCAGTAAATTCTGCTAAAGTAGGCTGAAAAATGATGAATACTGGGTATATCTGAGTATGTTTGGTATCGCATTGATTCAAAGTATCAGTTCTGTTATGTTAAACTGCATTTTGAAGCTCATTTCTGTCTTAAATGTGGGTTATTTGAGAGGATTGGTGAAGACAAATTGTACATTTTCTAAAAATCTGACCCATATATGGTATTGCTCCTGCTTGACCCTGCCAAGGAACATCACAAGGCCTTCTTTACCCAATGTCCTTTCTAGACCCGTTAGTTCTTAAAATGTTGAGCAATATATCAGTGCTACTAACATCTTCTTTATATTAATGGCCAAGCGGCCTATGAGGAGCAGAGGCAAGCCACCTTTAATTTAGAACAGAATCAATTTAAGGCAATTTCACGGTCGGCAGACCGTCAATTCGATTTGCTTGAGATAAGAATCTACTCAGGGAATAACCGAGCTTTAAATAGAACTTGTAATCTATTGTATATTACATCAATCCATTTCAGGAAGACCTAGAAGTGGCCCTATTCTTCTTATATGTGTGAATATATTTTAACAGGCGACTATGAAAGAGCTTGATGTATGGGGCTTTCTTATCGTAGAATGCTCCCCTATATGCTGGTCATTACTTTCCATATGCCTTCTTGCGCTGTTATGATAAGGTATCATTTGATCAATATTGCCTCTAAAAGTCTTTTTTTGGCAAAATATGTAGTAATAACTGAACGCCAGTTAAGAACTACCAGGGTTGCTAAGAAACTGTCTATAGGCGTTTCCCCATTCATTATACAGGGAGTAATAGGCAGTTTTTATCACTGGGGAAGGTCGAAGATTCGAAAGTTTCCGACTCAAAGGGTATGAAGCTTCAACTACTAGTGTGAAATTCTCTGTAAAGTCACTGGTAAGATGTTGGTTGCTTTGGGAACTGTGAATACCTTAGAGTGGTGACTGAGGGTGGTATAAGGGTCAGATTGTCAGAAAATGTACAATTTGCCTTCACCAATCCTCTCAAATAACCCACAATTGAGACAAAAATGAGCTTCAGAATGCAGTTTAACATAACAGAACTGTTACTTTAAATCAATGTGATACCAAATATACTCAGATATACCCGGTATTCTTCATTTTTCAGCCTAATTTAGGAGAATTTCCTAAATGTGTAGAGCTGCCAATTGTACATTTTCTGAAAATCTGACCCATATAATCCCCATCTTAAACTCTTTAAAAATCGTATTTCTTTTTATGTGGTACTCTCATGAAAATCTTATTGGAGATCATCAAAACATTGGTAATATTTTTAAAAATCTATTGTATTTCGTGTGATACTCCGATTAAGGTCTATGAGGGATTGAAATATTTGTTAAATTCCTAATAAACAACAAAGCAACAAGGCATGCACGATGGTTTAACTGCTGTTAACATTCTAATTGTTGTTAGTCTATGAGGAATGATAGCACAATAAGTGTACCCAATACGTTTGAATCATGACTAACGGTGTAAACATATCTTAACACATAGTAAAAGGTACAGGTATGGGCCTACTCTGTCTTATTTCTCCAAGAGAGACAGATTATCTTTTTCTTGAATTCAGTCTACATGGCTTGAGAAATTTGCATTTAGAAACTTTTACTCAAGAAAATATTCTTTGACAGAAGAAATGCCATGACAAATAGTTTTAAAAAACAGAAGTATCTCTTGGGGAAGACACATAATTCCCTCCAAATTCCTAATAAAAACCTCATATGAGCCAAGAACGGGGTTGAACGACCGCATAAACTTTGGCTTCTGAGAAAAAAAACTTGGCACCAGGCGCACTAAAAACTCATTGACAAACACCAGAAGAGGAAGTCAAAAACAGTAATGTCATCATTCGTGCAGAAGCGATCCCAGCAGAAAAAAGTTTTGCTTTCCTGAATTTCCTAGGTTGTGAGAAAAGCCTGATCGATACGCAATATAAAAGAAAGTTCATTACAGGGGAAAACTTCATGCAGTCGCGTATGGCTGAAAAATATATAGTAACTGATATATATATAGCTTAATGGTAGTGGTTAAAACACGAGGCTGGTGACTCATATGTTCAACTATACAGGCTAAAGGGTGGTCTCCACTGGATGCGGTAAGCTCTGCGGTAACCTTTGCGATGGTGCTGTGATGGTGAGAAGTGGGCAGGTCCTGCCTACATGGCCAGTGATCCATGTAGGCAGGACCTCGTCATTCCTCTCCACCTACAGAACCAACACAAACCATCACAAGGCTTACCGCAGAGCTTAACACAGCCAGTGGAGACCACCCTTAAGGAGAATTCTCCACTGGATGTGGTAGGCTCTGCGGTAAGCTCTGCAGTAAGCCTTGCAATGGTGCTGTGATGGTAAGAAGTGGTCCTGCCTACATAGCCAGTAATCCATGTAGGCAGGACCTTGTCATTACTGTCCATCTACAGCACAACAACATCGCAAGGCTAACCGCAGAGCTTGCCACAGCCAGTGGAGACACCTCTTTACAGTTCTAAGACAATATCAATTTGCATACAATCTTATGGTCTGACTCGGGCTCAATCTGTTTCAGTTTGTCTCAATCTGTCTCCGTTGCAAGTTCCATCTCTATTTAGGTGACAACAGCTTTTCACATTGAGATTAGCATAGTTTTTATTGTCAGGTAGAATGAGGCCAAGTAGATTGTTTACGGTTGTGTCACGTATAGACTGGGGGTTGAAATGTTGCATATAATAATAAACTATAAAGTACTTGATACGTAATTGATGATGTTAAATTTCTCCCCAAATCCCATTTTTCACCTAAGTATTTATTGATATGTAAATAGTAATTATTGCTATGACATACTAGCTAAGAAATGCTGATGCACCCTTCCACCACAACTAACCCGCTCTACCACCACTGACACTTCTACCACCAACACTAACCCCCACAACTACCCCCAAACCCCCTAACCACCCCAGCCCTAATCTACCCCTCTGACAGCACCAATCCCCTCTAACACCAGCAACCCCCTCTAACACCAACAACCCCCTCTAACACTAACAACCCCCTCTAACACTAACAACTACCCCCTCTAACACCAACAACCCCCTCTAACACCAACAGCCCCCTCTAACAACTACCCCCTCTAACAACTACCCCCTCTAACACCAACAACCCCCTCTAACACCAACAACCCCCTCTAACACCAACAACCCCCTCTAACACCAACAACCCGCTCTAACACCAACAACCCCCTCTAACACCAACAACCCCCTCTAACACCAACAACCCCCACTAACACCACCAACCCCCTCTAACATCACCAACCCCCTCTAACACCACCAACCCTCTTACATCACCAACTCCCTCTAACACCACCAACCTCTCTAACATCACCAACCCCCTCTAACATCACCAACTCCCTCTAACCCCTCTAACACCACCGACCCCCTCTAACACCAACAACCCCCTCTAACACCAACAACCCCCTCTAACACCAACAACCCCCTCCAACACCAATAACCCCTCCAACACCAACAACCCCCTCTAACCCCTCTAACACCAACAACCCCCTCTAACATCAACAACCCCCTCTAACACCGACAACCCCCTCTAACACCGACAACCCCCTTTAACACCAACAACCCCCTCTAACACCAACAACCCCCTCTAACACCAACAACCCGCTCTAACACCAACAACCCCCTCTAACACCAACAACCCCCTCTAACACCAACAACCCCCACTAACACCAACAACCCCCTCTAACACCAACAACCCCCTTTAACACCAACAACCCCCTCTAACACCAACAACCCCCTCTAACACCAACAACCCCTCTACTAACACATCCTCTACCACCAAGTCTGATCATGCAATACATGTTATGAAGACTCCATATACATACATACGCCACAACCCCCTCCAACACCAATAACCCCTCCAACACCAACAACCCCCTCTAACCCCTCTAACACCAACAACCCCCTCTAACATCAACAACCCCCTCTAACACCGACAACCCCCTCTAACACCGACAACCCCCTTTAACACCAACAACCCCCTCTAACACCAACAACCCCCTCTAACACCAACAACCCGCTCTAACACCAACAACCCCCTCTAACACCAACAACCCCCTTTAACACCAACAACCCCCTCTAACACCAACAACCCCCTCTAACACCAACAACCCGCTCTAACACCAACAACCCCCTCTAACACCAACAACCCCCTCTAACACCAACAACCCCCACTAACACCACCAACCCCCTCTAACATCACCAACCCCCTCTAACACCACCAACCCTCTTACATCACCAACTCCCTCTAACACCACCAACCTCTCTAACATCACCAACCCCCTCTAACATCACCAACTCCCTCTAACCCCTCTAACACCACCGACCCCCTCTAACACCAACAACCCCCTCTAACACCAACAACCCCCTCTAACACCAACAACCCCCTCCAACACCAATAACCCCTCCAACACCAACAACCCCCTCTAACCCCTCTAACACCAACAACCCCCTCTAACATCAACAACCCCCTCTAACACCGACAACCCCCTCTAACACCGACAACCCCCTTTAACACCAACAACCCCCTCTAACATCAACAACCCCCTCTAACACCAACAACCCCTCTACTAACACATCCTCTACCACCAAGTCTGATCATGCAATACATGTTATGAAGACTCCATATACATACATACGCCACAGTGTCCTCCCAGAGGAAAGAGAAACCTTAGAGTTTAGGTAACAAGGTGAAAGCCCACAGTAATATGTCATATTAAAGCATTTCCTTGTAGACTCACAGTCAACTATAAGACTCTTAGAAGTAGTCCTCAGTACTTGCCAGTTGCTTTAATATATCTTGGAGATGGAATAAGAAATAGGTTCCTAGGAGTGATCATCATACAAAATTACAATCAAACATAACATATTTGTTGCTAGCAAGCACTGGGAGATCTGATAATCTGCCCTACCAATTGCCAATTGTATATTACAAGATCATGTAATAATTACCATTTCAATAATGATTTTTCATATATTTTAATAATGAAATGGTAGAGTGGATGGTGTCAGAGTTGGGTTGGGGTGGTAGAGCAGTTGATGGAAGAGGGGTTAGTAGTAGAGGGTGGTGGTAGAGTAGTTGATGGTAGAGGGTGGTAGTAGAGGGGTTGGAGGTAGCAGAGGGTGGTAGAGGGGTTGGAGGTAGAGAAGTATAATGTTTTCTTGTCTTGCCTTGTAGATTCATGAATAGGGCGATTATCTTTCTGAATTCTATTTAATTCAAGATTTCAAGAAACAATATTACATTCCCAATTGTTTTCAGTAATGCAAAATATAATAAGAACTTATCATTCTTATACTTCAGTTTACTTTTGCAGATTTGCACTGGGCAAAAACTACAAAGATTTTCTTTTAACTAACAACGTTTCTAATGTTAATTCATGTTGACATTCAATCGTATTGATTACAGTTTTTTCAATTTGCCTTATAAAATGTAGTTTACAAAGAGAATAGGTAAAATTAAAACCTCTCAGGTATTGTCAAATAACCTTCTTTTGTGTTGGATAAGAAATTGTGATAAGTAATATTTCACTTCTCAAGAGTATCATTTCCTTTCAATCTGTGCATTGTTCTGTGTAGATTTCAGTTTCCATTGTCTAGAAACAAAAGACTTGACTTTCATAAAACAATATTCTATAGTACCAGCTAAAATGTTCTCAATTGACCCAATTTTGGGGCCCAAAACACAGTTCTATCTGAACAAGCAAATCATTTTGAACAACGCAATAGCATATGGTTTCAGTCATACCCAGTATTTCCCATTTTCAAGGATAATTTAACAGAATTCACTAGATGGGTAGAGCTGCCAATTGTACATTTTATGACGATATTCAAGATGTTCAAGAGGCTATTCCAGATACACTATTACATTTGCAATAACTTATCCTATAGTAATGCAAAATAAAGAATCATATATTAGAGAATATTTGAGAATCATTTATTAGAAAATCATATATTAGAGAATCATATATTTGAGAACCATATTAGAGAATCATATATTGGAGAACCATATATTGGAGAATTATATATTAGAGAATCATATATTAGAGAATCATATATTGGAGAATCATATATTAGAATCATATATTAGAGAATTATCTATTAGAGAATTATATATTAGAGAATCATATATTAGAGAATTATCTATTAGAGAATCATATATATTGGAGAAACATATATTGGAGAACCATATATTAGAGAATCATATATTAGAATCATATATTAGAGAATTATCTATTAGAGAATCATATATTGGAGAAACATATATTGGAGAATCATACATGTGACCCGCTCTGCCAAAACAAGTCTTATTTAGGGGGAATATAAGACTCATTTTTGCAGAGCGGGTCACATATATTGGAGAATCTTATATTAAACAATCATATATTGAAGAATCATCTATAATAGAATCATATATTAGAGAATCATATATTAGAGAATCATCTATAAGAGAATCATATATTAGAGAATCATCTATTAGAGAATCATATATTGGAGAATCATCTATTAGAGAATCATATATTGGAGAATCATATATTACAAAGTCATATATTGGAGAATCATATATTGGAGAATCATATATTAGAGAATCATATATTGGAGAACCATATATTAGAGAATCATATATTGGAGAATCATATATTGGAAAATCATATACTAGAAAGTCATATATTGTAGTTCCATATATTGGAGAATCATGTATCGGAGAATCATTATTGGAGAATCATATATTGGAGAATCATATGTTGGAAAATCATATATTAGAGAATCATATATTGGAGAATCATATATTAGAAAATCATATATTGGAGAATCATATATTAGAAAGTCATATATTGGAGAATCATATATTGGAGAACCATATATTGGAGAATCATGTATTGGAGAATCATAATTATATTTGAGAATCATATATTGGAGAATCATATATTAGAGAATCATATATTGGAGAATCATATATTAGAGAATCATGTATTGGAGAATCATATATTGGAGAACCATATATTAGAGAATCATATATTGGAGAATCATATATTGGAGAATCATATATTGGAGAATCATATATTAGAGAATCATATATATTGGAGAATCATCTATAAGAGAATCAAATATTAGAGAATCATATATTGGAGAATCATATATTGGAAAATCATATATTAGAGAATCATATGTTGGAGAACCATTCATTAGAGAATCATATATTGGAGAATCATATATTAGAAAGTCATATATTGGAGAACCATATATTGGAGAATCATATATTGGAGAATCATATATTGGAGAATCATATATTGGGGAATCATATATTGGAGAATCATATATTGGAGAATCATATATTGGAGAATCATATATTTGAGAATCATATATTAGAGAACCATATATTAGAGAATCATATATTAGAGAATCATATATTAGAGAATCATGTATTGGAGAATTGGAGAATCATGATATGATTCTATGAGGCTCTTCTATATAGCATGTGGTAGGGATCCTAATGCATTTAACATTATATATTATGCTCACATCTGATGTATAGGCAGTGCAGAAAGGGTGTAGGAGGATATAGTAGTTCATCACTGTACAGTTCTAGGGCTTGATGTGAATGGACTATTAATAGTAATTAGTTGTAGGCCTAGGGCCCGTTGCACAAAATATCCTTACTTAATATAAATGATTATAGAGTACTTTTGTCTAGGCTGACAACAATGACACTTGGCATCGAGTGAGACAAACAGGTTTCATATTAGAAACATTAGAATAATCTTATATCTAACTGAACACAGACTGTTTAATAAAGTTAGATACATATATTTTATTAGCCTGTCACTCGAGGTGTCACCTCTCTAACCCTGGCCTAATTCTCTGGGGAGGACACTGGATGTAAAATACTTGACAGCTTGAATAAATGGGAAGCCAAATCTCTAAAACTCAATCAAATATGTGACACGGGGATGGTGTCTGTCTTGATTTGAATCCCATTGGGAAGAAAGAGTTAAAGTTAATTCAAGTCTAGCTCGGAGGACGTGGGAAGGAAGTGCGTACGGGTTTTTAACCCCTGCTAAAGTTGCATCACCAACTAATGAAATTTGGACAACTACTGATTTCCTACCTGTCCGATGAAAGGCATGATATGTGTTTAATGGTGTAGGCATCCGAGTAAAAAGTTGCTAAAACATATTAAATCATATGCATGCACAAATATAACGTTCAGAAATCAATACTCAATGAATACAAATAGAAAAATAATGCAGAATTCTGAAGGTATTCTTGCCTTTACAATTATGTTAATTGAAATGCCTTAAAGGATGATATATTGTGGTGATTATATTCATTTTTAAAATGTTTTCTTGTATGTATAAAGGAAACTCTTGGAAACATTCCCTTAGTAATGTACTTAAATATTTCATATTGGCCTTAAATGAAAACTAAAAAATGCATGAATTCATTAGAAACCGACGGGATACCAATTTTTCTTGAGTTGCAGTATTCAAAGCTTTATTTTACAGTTATAAGAATCAACGTAAGAAGAAACTTAAAGAAATATATGTGTCAGATTTTCAGAAAATATACAATTCACCTCCACAGATCCCCTCAAATAACCCCAATTTCAGACGAAAAATAATGTTCAAAATACAGTTCAACCTAACCAAACAGATTGCTAGAGTCAATGCAATGCCGAATATACTCGAATTTACCTAGTATTGGCCAAATTGCACCCGCATTTAGCAGAATTTACTAAATGTGTACAGCGGCCAATTGTACATTTTCTGAAAAACTGACCCATATATGAGCGGGGAGTGAGAACGCTGTATGTCGTTAGACAGGGGAATACTCAGTAGATTAATCAGGATACAGAATACAAAATAGTGATGTTGATTATCTTTTATTTACAAGCTTTCGACTTGCTCTTCATCAGGTCATATCAGGAAAAATAGATTTCGGGTTTTTTCGTTTTTTTTATTTAGTATTTTTATACAGCACATCTTCTGTAATAACGACAGTTGAGTTATCAACAAACAAGTACATTGTACAATGAAGATCTAATAATCAATTGAGGACATTAACATTGAGATGTGGGCTCACAGATGATAATCCAATAAAGAATAACCATGGTCTTCCGCCCACCGCTGTGTCTATCTAGACCTAACTTTATTGGAGAAAGTCCAAAGTAAGACCAAAGGTCAGGATCAGAAACAAAATCAAATGAAATAAATTTAGATATTATTAGTTTGTTGATTTAGGCGTGAATACAACTTTAATGTTCAGGGGTATTTAAGAAGGGGTGTGTAATTCATCAAGAAAAATAGATTTCGGTTGATTTTAGGCAAGGATGTAACTTTAATGGAGTATTTAAGAAGGGGTGGGTGGGTGGGTATTTAAGAAGGGGCGGGTGGGTGGGTAATCCAGGAGCAAGTTCCACCCTCACCATATTGACTATTCATGATTTTCTTCATTGGCAACTGAACTTCAATTTACTTAGAGCAGCTCGAATGCGTGACACTAGAGGAGGATTGGCATCCGAGTCCTCGGCACCACTCTCAAAGTCTGGAAATTTAAAACCTTTTCCCGATATTGAATTTGTACAATAACTCAGCAGACGAAATCCGACTTCATGGTAGCCAGAGTCAAGGAGGTATCACTTATTGACGACGCAATGGGATCCTGTATCGAGATTTTATTGCACTGAATTAGTCTCCTTTGTGTTTTCTTTTTTGGGCAGAAGTTTTGTTTCGAAAAGAAGTTTTTTTTCCAGAGAAATGAGAGACTTTTGTGGTTAGTTTCTGACACTTTTTGAAGTGACTAGTTGTGGAATATCTGTATTATTCAGATTTGCTGAATTTTACTTGATTAATTTAATGAATTATTTGGGTGAAATAGTGGTAAATTTCCTCTGACTGAAGAAGAGCAATACCAATGGTTGAAACATTGGGACGTCAAAGAAAATGAAATGACAGAAACTCACCGCGAGCTTGATGTTTTGTCGGTCTTTCCATCTATTTACTGCGGTAAGATTTTTAAAGATATAGTGAATAGACCCCAGGAGTTCGTGGGAATTATGCAGGGGATGAAATGGAATTTGTTCTTGGTATTAATGGGCAGGATTTTCTGAAACTATACCGCCTGACATATGGGTCAGATTTTCCGACAATGTACAATTGGCAGCTCTACACATTTAGTAAATTATGCTAAAATTGGCTGCAATTTGGTAATAACTAGTTAAATTCGAGTGTATCGGCATTGCATTGATTGTAGCAATCTGTTTGGTTAGGTTGAACTGTATTTATTATGAACTTTATTTTCGTCCAATAAATATTTGGGTTATTTGAGAAGATTGGTGATGGTGAATTGTACATTTTCTGAAAATCTGACCCATATACACGAGGATTAATTAAGGACTAACGTCTTGCGTCCTCCTTGACCTGTTTCATGAGAACTGGGGTTTTTTTCAAGTAAAAAATAAGAATGATCAAGTAGGAAGTGCCAAGGATTGTACAATGAAACATTATTATAACGTGGGCTCAGGGGATTAATTCCATTAGCGGCATCCATGGTTTTCTGCCCACTGCTGTGTCTAACTAAGTCAACTGACTCTAATAGATGCTGAGCTAGGCATTTTTAGCGCTAGGACATTTTAGACATGGGTCAGATTTTCAGAAAATGTACAATTGGCAGCTCTACTTATTTAGGAAATTCTGCTAGATTAGACTGAAAAATGATGAATACCGGGTATATCTGAGTATATTTGGTATCACATTGATTTAAAATATCAGTTCTGTTATGTTAAACTGCATTTTAAAGCTCATTTGTGTCTTAAATCTGGGTTATTTGAGAGGATTGGTGAAGGTGAATTGTACATTTTTTGAAAATCTGACCTACATAGGAATGTAGGTGCTCATATAATAGTCACTTTGACTTGGGGTCTCCTAAATCATACCCCAGGAATGTTATATTATATAAAGGTCGATACAAAAGGTCTAATTATGATTCAGTTATCAGTTTGTCTTGGTTACCCCTTTACTATCTACTCTAGTAGCGTTCATTTGAATTTTAAAATTTAACTAATTGATATTTTTTAAAGTGTTTTTTTCATAATATTTCTTTATTGAAATGTTCTGATGTTTATTGAGTGTAGCACTCATAGTCTGATGAACCCATGTAACAGATTTCGGAACATTGTACTAATTATATCTTTGCGTTTTGAAGGCCTTTGTATGGAGTATATTTAGTTACTTTACTGGTAATTATCCACCCAGAAACATTGCAAACTTTTTTTGTTTAAATAAAAATATCAAACTTAAAATATAGATATGCCTATTAGGTGTCCTAGTGTTTACTATCATTGGAATCAGCTTGAGCTCACCTATTCAGATATGATAATATCTCAAAATCCATTTTTTGCGACTTATGACTAATTTTTCTGAAACGGACTACACATGTCACAGGGGTCAAGTGGTCAGAGAACGTATCATCCTCATTTACCAACACAGAATTAAGACAAAAACGACCTTCAGTATTCAACATAAACGAATGGATTCGTCCAATCAAGGCAATACCAAACATACTCAGATATCTCTAGTAAATCTACCGGGCTTCTTTTTTTTTTACTACAGTTTAGCAGAATTTACAAAAGGAGTAGAGCTGGCGACGGTACATTTTCTGACGAGACAGCGACTGACAGCATTGTTAGAAATGAAATATTGACCATGCTTTCTTCTCTTTGCAACTGGATAGACAGTTTAGACGTGGGCAAAATTGATATAGGCAACAGCAGCGGCAACTATTCCATCCCACAGCCCCAGCCTCTCCTGCTCTAGCACTTAGGTAATTTATTCCCTGCCCTTACAATGGGTAGGGATAGGGGAACTGTTGGCTGTCGACTTGTCCCCAATGATCAAGATGATGTAGGAACACAACAGGTCTAATCAAGCAATGATTCATAGACTTCTTTATGTCTGGATGTTGGTTTGATGAAGGCTTTCGAGCGTGTCTCAATGGCGGTGGTGGAGGAGAGCTAGTGCCCTGTAATATGTATGATCTTGGGTGCCTCCGAGATGTCCACACTTGGGGGAAATCGCCGAAAAGTGTACAATTCTCCAATCGTCGCAAATAACTCAAATTTAAGACAGAATAATGTTTAGAATTTGGTTGGACATAACCGAACAGATTGTTTGAATCAAAACAATATTAAAGATATTCAAACATACCGAGTATTACCTATTTATCAGTCTAATTTAGGAGAATTTACTCAGTGTGTAGATCTGCCGATTGTACATGATTTGAATATCTGACCAACGTTGTGTTAGCACTGACTTAGTGTTAGCACTGATATATACACTTGCGTCAAGTAGTATCTATATTGTATTAACTCCGTGACAAGTTATCGAGTATTATAACACAAGGAAATATCTCATATGTGTTTTACAGAAGAATAAGTCATAAGTCGCAAAACTAATATTTTTCAAAATGTTTTATTTACATGATATTATTGTTGGCGTGCTCTCATGTTTAGTAGGAGACAAATATGTAGCAGCAGATTTGTATTAGTCATATAAAACTGGAGAATAGTGATACTTCTCAACGACTGAAACCATTCATTTGCTTTAGTTCTATTAAGCGGGAAATGGTTACTACTTAAATGATTAAAATGAAGTTATTTGCCCTGAGAATCCCTGAGCTGTTATCTCACTCAATTATCATTTAATATAATAATATGGCGGTGTTATATCACAATAAAAATCAACTGTGAATAAAGTTAAATTACGAGAATCGGGATGAGGGATGGTCGTGGGATAATTGAAATAGAACTTGATACAAATCTCTTCACGAATACAGTTTACCTCTAAATAGCAAATTAATTCTAAATAGAAAATTAATTATGATTAGTAATGGAGCTAAGGCAATATTTCAGACAGAATTAAATATATGAATTCTGCTTACCTTGGTCTTTGCTCTCAGTATTTATTGAGTTATTTAGTGTGTAAACGTAGCGAGCTAGAGATGAAATGTGCTTATACATAAATTCCCCATGCAATCTTCCCTACCCATTGCCAGCACCACAAATTGATAGCTTGGATTCTGAAGCCTCCATTTACATTCGAGGCAGTATCGAATTGACACTGAATAATTGATGACTTGAAACAGCTTTAAATATTGAAGCCTGTTTTTATACTCATGCTTTTTACCGCTTGTAAATTCCAGAATGCTGAGATGTGTTTTATACTCATTGTGTTTTTCCCTCTTGTGTTTTTCAGAATGCTAAGGAGACGATGCCAGCAGTGGGTATGGTTCTAAGCAGCGATACTAGGTGGCAGTAGTAGTAGGTGCTGACTTCCGGAGTTGGAGTTGGTCAGCCATTGTAAACACAAACACAAGGGAGTGACTCAGCAGGTTTACATCCGGACATCTAGATGGCAATGCGCGGGGGTATTTCCAAGCGCCCCTGTGAGGACCAGCTATGAGGCTAAATCTGCGTGCGCACTCTACTCTAGCCTCCTGGTGGCAGTCAGGTACACTACTAGAACCATGGGTCACCAACAGGTGTCACTGTTTCTGTGGGGGCCCGGTAGGTGGCGCTGTGAACGCCAGAAATGCTGTGACGTCAACAACTGGGCCACCTTCCGGTAGGAGAAACAGTGGCAGCTTCACAAAAACGAGGCGAAAAACTCTTCAAAATCTAGCACCTTCTTGTTTTAGTGCTAATTATAAACACAAGGTTACGTGGGACACCTCCTCAGAAACATCAGAAACAGGGCTGACATGCTTCTGGGTCAAGAGGAAATTGAGTCAGCAGCAGGACTGGTTGTTGAAACCACAGCACAACCACCGGATAGAGCGCAAGATGAAGGAACTACTCTGGTTCTGCCTGATCACGCTAGGACTAGCACTCCTGGCGACACCTGTTGGAGCACAGAGTGGCGCCCCCTTGCGCTACACAATCAGAGAAGAGAAGCCTGCCAATGCCTTCATTGGCAACATTGCCAGGGACACTGGTTTAATAGTGACCAGGAATATGGAGTTAGAGCTACGGTTTCCTCCCGGTGATGATAACTATATTTATTTCAAGCTCAACAGAACTACCGGGATATTGCTCACAGCGCGACCGATTGACCGTGAACAGGTGTGCGCTGACAGCTCTGAGGGTGAACCCTGCGCAATAAAATTTACCGTCCTTCAGCAAAAGCCTTTCTTTCACGTTATCAAAGTGGAGGTGTATCTCCAAGACTACAACGATCATTCACCCCAGTTCCCACAGGGGCAGATCGCTCTCACTATCTCAGAGACTACCAAACCAGACACCACTTTCTCCATACCCTCTGCTGAGGACCTCGATGGAGGCATCAACAGTGTCCAAAATTATGAACTCATTTCAGATACTAATAAATTCGGTCTCCAGTTCACCAATGACTCTGGAATTATTAGAGATTTGAATCTAGTCCTTAGAGCCTCTCTGGACAGAGAGAAGGAGCAAAGTTATAGTTTAGTAGTCACGGCCATGGATGGTGGAAACCCGCCTCGGACAGGTAGCATGGCGATAGATGTGACAGTTGGAGACGCCAATGATAACAATCCTAAATTTGATAATGAAACTTATGAGGTGACAGTGCCAGAGAACACAGCAGAGCACACCAAGGTTCTACAGGTCCGTGCACATGATCCCGATGCGGGGCTGAATGGTGATTTGGTGTACGGTTTTGCACAAGACACACAAAATAGATTTGGTGATTTATTCATGATTAATGCTATATCTGGGGGGATCTATATCAAAGGTGAAGTAGATTATGAGAGGGGGGAAGTATACCACTTGACCGTGACAGCGCAGGACCAGGGCACCAATTCGCTTCCAGCCTATGCTAAAGTGATCATCCATGTTGGAGATGTCAATGATCATGCTCCTCATATAACCGTCAACTCCTTAGACTCCAGGGAGCTTGGCTCTGCAGATAGTGCCTTCATAAAAGAGCATTTGGCAGCGGGGACCTTTGTAGCCCATGTGTCGGTGAGTGACCCCGATGCAGGAACAAACGGCCACATAACCTGCTCTCTGAGAAGTTTGTACTTTGAGCTGGTTCCTACTGCCAACACTGATTACCAAATCATCTCCAGAATAGAATTTGACAGGGAAGAACAGTCCGAATACCATGTAAGTTTACAGTGTACAGACCACGGGGATCCCCAACTCACCTCAATTAAAGACATAGTTGTCAAAATCATAGATATCAATGATAACAGCCCCAGATTCTACAGACCAGCTTATTCAGTAAACATGGATGAAAACAATGCCATGGACAGCATCATATTCCAGGTGAACGCTACTGATGGCGATGCAGGGAGAAACGCTGCTATAAAATACAGACTTCTCAATCCCGAAGACGAAGATCTCGTCACGATCGAACCCATTACTGGCATTGTAAAAGCCAAGGTCAGTTTTGATTATGAGGAACAGGATCGCTATGAGTTTGTGATCATTGCCTCTGATCAGGGAAGCCACCAACACACGGCCACATCAACCTTGATACTGAACATCCTCGACATAAACGACGGGCGGCCAAGTTTCTCTAAACCTGAATACAAGTTTGACATCTATGAAAACATGCCCCCTCATATCAAGGTTGGTCTGCTGAGTGCCTCTGATGTAGATGACCCACCTTACAATGATATTTTCTACACTTTTTCTCACACATCAGAGGGACTGGAGGCATTCTCTATCAACCCTGACAATGGGGAGATCACTACAAAGATCCAACTCGATCACGAGAAGCAAAAGGTGTATAGGTTAGTAGCAGTGGCCAAGAACAGAGGCTACTCCAAAAGTAGTGCCTCTGTCAATGTGACAGTGACAGTTGTGGACCAGAATGATAATGGCCCTGTCTTCCTCTTCCCTACAAAGTGGAATAACACTGCTCACGTGGCAGATGATGTTTCTCTTGGTGAGAAGATCACCAAAGTAGTAGCAAAGGACCCAGACGGTGGGAAAAACGGGGAGATTACGTACGCATTAGTCAAAGGCAATGGGACCTTCCTCATTGACCCTCGCACCGGTGTTATCAAGGTTATAAATCAGTTACATTGCCTCAGCGTCAGGATGTGCAAGGTTGTGGTGATTGCCAGAGACAATGGAACCCCTCAAAGGTCCACCCAAGCTGAATTAAATGTGATGCCCAAAACTGCAGCAGCTTTTGGCAACCGATCCCTAGAAGCCATGTTTTTTCTCAATGGAACCAATGTGACTATTATAATAGCTGCTGCTGTGGTTTCTATCCTCCTCCTCGTCTTAATCCTTGTTGTCTTCTGCCGGCGACGGAGGAGGCGATGTGATAAAAAGCGAGATCGGGAAGAAGCGAAAATAACCAGTGTGACTGACTCTACCGATGGAGAAATTAGCATAAAGTCGTTGAAAAACGGCAAGCTTCCCAATGGATGCTTTGATACAGGTACGATAAAGCCTAAAAAGGAGGTTAAATTTATAGTTGAAAACACAGGCAGAGGCGGAGGTGGCGGAGGTGAGAGCTCAACAGATGATCTGACTGTGTCCTGGCCCTCCAAGCTTGATTCAGACATGATTGAGGTAAGTAGATTCCCTGCCTTTATTACGGTATTATAATATAAAGCCTGTATTCCTCCAAAACCGATTTTTAAATCCGATAGTCATCACTTTAATCAGATCAAAAACTTATACTGTTTAACATTATCAGATTCGCATCCAATGCACAGTGTATAGCTATATATGTTCTAAAATACCAAATATGGAAATTATAAACCTCATTTCGCATTGGATTAGGCAAAAATCGGTCGAGTGAAAAAATCGGTTACGGTGAGATCCCATCCTAAGTTTGGCCAGATGCTCCTTGACCTTGAGTGAGCTGGCTTGCCCTGCCAATTCTGGCAACATGAATTATAGCAGTTCCAGGCAGTGTCCTGGAATAGCCAGCTCCCTCCCACTGCTAATAGTTGCTGAGATATAAACAACCTGAAGTTAAACTTACCAATATCTAGCTCTATGTTATATGGATACCGTCCCTCATCACCCATCCCTACAGCTTACACTGTTAATATCCGACACTCTCATACACTGTATACACAAGGTCCTCTAGGCGGTTGGTGGGTGCTAGCACCCCCTCCACCACACATCCACCCGCTTCTTGTGCCCTTTAAACTAGTAGATTATATAGTTTATAACTGACCAAAATGCTTTTAAATTGTACCCATCTTTCATAATATAAAATACAATATTATGATTGTACTACATAGTATGTAGTACGATCATAATGTTTCGTTTTATATAACCTCAGTGCTTAGTATATACATGTATTATATAGTTATTTTCGTTGTATTTCTCCTGCAACAGCAGCTTCGACCGCAAATTATATTATTATTATGTGTAAGACTCTCCTATGAATTGATAGACAATTAAACTATAGACCTTCCAATGCCCCATCAATCTCCAATCTAGAATGCAGTCCAGGCCCAAACCCTCAGATCAGATAAGAATGGTATGTCAGCCTACTCCACTAATCAGTTTCCTAGCCAAGGCGTTCTAATGGGATTATAACGACATTATACGGTCTTAATGGAGTTATAATGGCACTTTGCGGTTTGGGGCGAGAGGCTTTTCCTCCGATTGAAGGAACTCTTGTCATCTCTGGGCCTAGACTGAATACCTGTGCCCCCATCCACAACCACTGCTTTCCCCTTAAGCACTAGGCATTGTCTAACACATTTAATCTTCGCCGGACGCCTCTCGCCACTCTCCATACTAAAACAGACCATGCCAAATTAACCAACATATTTATCCTCTCCACCCCTTCGACCTTGACCTACTTGAACTTGTAAATTGCTCGGTTTTCTGCAAGGGAATGACAGGCGACTAGTTATCCTGAGTTTAAGACTCACACCACGTACAATATTGATTTTTACTTTTGGAAAAAGAACAAATATGTGATGTATTTCATTAAAATGAGTCCCAAGTCGCAAAACTGATATTTTTCAAAGTGTTTTTTCCGCAAGATCTCTTTATTGAGATGTTCCGATTTCTAGAGCGTTTTGCACTTATAGTCATATAAATCCATGTAACACATTTGGGGACATTGTATTAAATATATCCTTGCGTCCTTAAGTATATTTAGTTATTTTACTGGAAATTACCAATCCAGAAACTTTGCAAACTTTTTTTCAAAGATAACAGCATCAAACGTAAAATAAAGAAATACTTATTAGGTGTCCTAGTATTTATTATCATCATTGGAATCAGCTTGATCTCCTCTTTTCGAATATGGTAATATCTCAAAATCCATATTTTGCGACTTATGACTCATTTTCCTAAAAACGGATCACAGATAAACTCTCAAATCGTAGAAGTTCATAAATTATCTGGGCAGTTGGTTCCTAGCCTACATTTAATCTGAAAATTGCTGAAATTTCAATTCAATTCAATTAGTATTCCAATTAATTTAGAGCTTTTTAAAAAATTCAATTGTTAAAAGTGGTCTTTGTATATAAAGTTTTCTCATTCATGTAGTTGACAATGGACATAACAAAGAAATACAAATAATATTGCATTCATGATAATTACGTGGGTTAGGATTTTTTTTTATCAATTTTGCAGAATGTTAATATGAATTTAAAGGAATAGATTCACTCGCCTGATTGTATAAATGCTGAATACCTGACTCAAAACCTCCAGACTTGCTGTAGTGTTAATGTCCATATAATATAGGCTGTATTAACCCCGGCTGTCCTGCCAGTAGATTATAGGGGTCAGATTTTCAGAAGATGTACAATTCAACTTCACCAATCTTCTCAAATAACCCACATTTTAGACGAAAATAAAGTTCAAAATACAGTTCAACCTAACCAAACAGATTGCTAGAATCAATGCTATGCCAAATATACTCGAATTTACCCAGTATTGACCAAATTTCAGCCTAATTTGACAGAATTTACTAAATGTGTACAGCTGCCAATTGTACATTTTCTGAAAGTCTGACCCATAGGGAGAACCATCCTAATTAAAGCAAGACTAGAATACCTGTGCTAGACAGACTACTTAATTATGACCAGAAGAATGGTATTTTAAACATATATGGACTGCAATATAATTGGAAATACTCCATCTATATCCATCTTGTCTTTCAAGCTGCATTTTCAGTTATATCGATAACTCTTCATATCAACTCATTGTTTGCCCTATAGAACTACAGTCATCCATATTTAGCAGCTGTGATATACTTTTACAAGGATTTGATTTAATTTGGTTTAATGACAATGACAAAAATAGAAAATATTTTGATCGATGTCAGTTGTGAAGGCAGCTTAAACTATCAACATTTAAATCAGTGGTCTTCCCATACACACACCAAATATTATGATTTCTGTTCCACAAAGTAGGAGAGGTCTCCACATGAGTAAGTTACAACAAACCGCTAAGGCATGCAAAGCCATCCACTAATTACAAAATTAATGTATTCTAGATCATTAATTAATATTCTGTTCCTATTCCCGTCATTGATTGTCCCAGTCAATCCGTGTCCCAAGACTGTTGATAGATCCTAACAGATTCTTTATTTTAAATATTGATGATTCACGTTCACCCATGAATAACTGCTAACATAACTCCAGAAATCTGACGTAAGGATATCCATAGAAACCACTTAGTCCCTCTCAATGTTACTGTTCAGATAGAACCAGATGCCCATCTTGAATTGAATTGAATTGAAAAATCGCTTATTTTTCAATAAAATAAAGACAAAGGTTGAGAAAGAAGTCAACGGGCTTCTGGGAAGATCCCAGCACTTCAAGCTTTCAAAGCCGTTACTTTTTTAAAAATGTTTTTATTGGCCACATCATATTTACAAAAAAATAGGCATAACCAGATTATGTGATATATCTTTCATGCGTTGCCAAATATCATTAAGTAACCTGTATCTCACCTTTACTACCATATACAAAAACCTTTTATGTTCATATAACTAAACAAACAAACACACTTTTATAGAAGAGAGTTTACTAGCGAAAGAACTAATACATTAACAACAAAAGTAATGATAAATGAAGCTGAAGATATAATTCCAGCGTGTACAGTGCACTACATTGCAAGAATATCTCACAGTACAATGCGATATACTATAATCTGAACTATCTTAAACCCTACCCACACACAGCCGATCTGCCTCCCGATTACCCCCCGGTTTGGGTGTTCCGATGAATCCTAGGATTTCATTTCCAATCCTGGTTTATGTTATTTCAAAAACATAAAGCAGGATTTGAAATGAAATCATAGGATTCACCAGGAGACCTAAATCGGGGGGCAATCTGGAGGCAAATCGGCTTTGTGTGGGCAGGGTCTTACCCAATTCATTATTTTTAAATCTTGGCTTATGACATGGTTATGTTGACTATAGAGTATTAAATCGCCCAGCATAAGATTCCCCCTATACATGACTCCAGAAACCGTTTAATGGATTAAATAGAACTCAATTACAACTGTTCGTACACTGACTTTAGAAAAAAATGTATTTTTCATTATCAAGACAGTGCAGTGACAGCATATTAATAAATTCAAGAAGAGAAATCCCTTAGGAACCCTTCCCCGCATTGTTTTGGTTTCATCATTAAATAAGGAATCTTATGAACCGCTTAACTAGAATATTATGGAATGGGAATATTTAGTAGGCCTTCCATTACGATCTCCTCTCATTCCGAGGACGATAAGGTCAGCCAAATACTGAGGGAATAATGGACTAAAAAAGCTCTAGAAAAAGGAGGTGTAATATTTCAAAATTAAAGGCCATTTTTGCTGCTCCCAGGGTAAGAGTGCGGGGAGTTGTGGATGTGAAAGACAAAAGTGTTCATTACGTTCTCAGCGATCCCTAGCGGAATGTAAACGCATAATGGATGTCTTTTCCACATCCTGGATATGGTACCGGTTCTTTGGAGATTCAGACGTGGCATGGGGGAGGTGGGGGAACTGGTGGGGAGTGTTGGGGTGATGGGGGTATTAGGGTCCGATTTTCAGAAAATGTACAATTGGCAGCTCTACACGTTTAGGAAATTCTCCTAAATTAGGCTGAAAAATGAAAAATACTGGGTATATCTGAATATATTTGGTATTGCATTGATTTGTATATCAGTTCTGTTATTTCAAACTGCATTCTGAAGCTAATTTTTATCTTAAATATGGGTTCTTTGAGAGGATTAGTGAAGGTGAATTGTACATTTTCTCAAAGTCTGACCCATAAGGGGGAAAGGGGGCCTAAAGCCCCTTATCCATTACCACGGTCGCCTTGGTGTACGGCTGCCGCACGGCAGACAGCAACAAGTATTTAATCGTTTCATTATTGTCCCTGAAAAAAACCCAACATTATTTAAAACAACTTTAAAACTATCAGGGCAAAAGAAATGTTATCAAATGTACTCTTATTATGCCTTACAGGACTGAGGTGGAAATGTGTGTGTGTGTGTAAGAGGGAGGTGCGGGAAAGGGGGTGGGGGTGGGGGTATATAATATAAGGGGGACAAAACGGCTTAAGGCCCCATCTACGATTTCATGACCGACTTGGTACACTGCACGGCAAAGAACACAATGTTAAACTATTAAGGTGATTATACCATTGTCCCTGAAAAAAACACATTATTTTAATTATGAACAGGTTTAGTTTACAGCTGCATTCTTAGCCACCACAACAAACCATCTCATCAGATTTACTCAAAATATGCCTTAGAGGACTGAGTTTATCAATAATCTGCTGGAATAAAAAACTTAAAAAAGTCGAATCAGCTGACACTAAACGGCCGCCGGTGAGCGATAATAAGTGAAGCCACTGCAGGAAAGGGTTTCCTAGAAATGGTCCCAAAATAGATTTCAACATTTCAACAACCATATGCGACTATAAATATAGCCAAGTCTGGAGAAATGTCAATTAGAATTTTGGTGTAAACAAGTATGGTTTAGACATTGCTATTGATTCGAGGATCAGCGTTTTAATTACAGAGTATCGATCATTATTTGTGGCTAGACAAAATGGTTTATAGTTTTCTACTGCACCCCCCCCCCCCCCGCAACCCCCACTCCAGGCCTCCCTCCCCCGAATGCAGCTCCACCCCACCCCACCCCCGCCTGCCCACAACCAGCAGAAACTCCTTCCTCCACCGTTCAACATGGGTTCGCCAGTAATTGCTTTTTGGAGTTAGTAGTCCCGTTAGAGAGGTGCGTTGGGACAATTTGCAGAACTGGAGGAATAATTTGTGACTGGAGAGGGTGGGAGTAGTGTGGTGTTGATGGCACTATGCCTGCTCATTATGCAAACTGGGGGAAATATTTAATTACTAGATCCCTGCTACATGTATGTGTAATGGGAGAAGTCGCCTGAAGATGTACAATTCGCCTTCACCAATCCTCTCAAATATGTGAGTATGTCAGAGAAAAATAAGTCACAAATCACTTAAAAAAGATATTTTTCAATTGCTGTTAAATGGGAACCTTTACTCAGAATATGTTTATTTATTGTGTGTATAGTGCTGTTTGTAGCATAAACATGTCTACCAAATGTCAAGATTGTGCATTGTATTATATATGTAAGAAACTTTATTTCCATTTTGTTAAACAGATCTATAGCGATAAAAGGTTTCTAGATGGAAATGGGTTTTTGATCTGTGTCCCAGACAGCTCTTCCAAACAAACCTTCTGTAACTACATCTCTAACTAAAGTTCATAAAATAAACTGAAATAAAATATTTCGACTCTTGTACAGTGAACATCAATTCATTCCACCTTTTGTCTATCCATATCTGAGGTCATATCTTAAGGATTATTTTTTTTTTGCAACATCCTTTTATTTCTTTCACATGTAGACAGTTTTCTTCAATTGTGTTACATCTAGGATAAACATACCTGTTATACATTCTTCCACTCCCTCTTACGAGGGGGGAGGAGATCCAATATTTGAGGTTATACTACCGTTGCTATTTTTCCTATTTAGGTAATTCTAAGGAGTATCTTTAACTTCTTTACTATACACGCTAAGAAATTTCCCTAGAAACTCAATGGAATTGCGTAAAAACTTACGCACATTTCGCATTATTGATTCTACGACCAACAAGGAATTACGAAATTTTGATTCGTGCTTAATTCAAATACAATATTAAATTGATAATTAATAGATCCCATTACATGACTGGGTTGGCAACTGTATAAATGGGTGCGATTCATTTTCAGTCAGCAAGTAATGAATGTTAATGTCCCTCCAAATGTAGTCCATCTTGGCAAGAGTTGTAAACTATTTATTGGCCCCCGAAGTGTGAAGTCTACCATCTAATTTGGAGTAACTTGTAATGGATGGATCTTCTTACTAATTCTGATTAATTCTATCAAACTACTTTACTAGTGTTTGACTATCAAGAAATATCAGATCAAGGTAAATACCAGTGTTTAATAAAAAAAAATGAATGAATCATGGAATTTTCTTTGGATTTAGAAAGAACATGGTTGGGGGAACCCAAAAAGCCCAAATAACCATATGTCATTGGATTAGTTCTTATGTCAAGGACCACTAAAATTTACTACTGTTCACTATAGAAGTCTATGGGAAAACGGGTATTTTCTGAATTTTCCCCAATATAATAGCATATGATTGAACCATACGATTTTCTTTAAAATCTGTATATACATTGCTGACATGTTATTCTACCCTCCCAATTAAAAAAAATAAGGGGTCATTGAACTAAAACAAAGTTATTCAGCTAAACTTGTATCACAATGAGTTTCCCCCATTGATATCAATAGTGAATGGAAGAAAACTTCACTCATCCCTAAAACACAAAATAATATGATAACATCCAGTTTTTTGGGCATTTTGTATTCCCCCAACCATGTTCCTTCTCAAGACAAAGTTTAAACAAAATATGTTGACTTCTATTGTTTCATGCATTAGTTCCTTAAATTCCCATCTCAAGATGCACTGTAATAGACATACGTAGAGAGACATGCGAATCCCCTATGAAGCTATGCATTTTGTAATAGGAAAATCACATACATGTCTTATATATTTGATCCGTTTTAGGAAAATGAGTCGTAAGTCGCATAATATGGATTTAATATTATCATCATATTGGAAAAGATAAGATCAAGCCGATTCTAATGATAGTAAACAGTCGGACATGATAATACTTATTCTTATATCTAAGTTTGATATATTTATTTTTGAAAAAATGCTCTTTTAATATTTGTGGGTGGACAATGACTAGTAAATTAGCTAAATATAGTCTACAAGATGACCTTGGGAATGCAAGAATATATTTGAGACACAGTCTTGAAGTTAGGTACATGAATTTATACATCCTTAAGCACTAGATACTCCAAGAATGAAAACATTCCAACAAAGAGATCTTGTAAATAAATCACATTGAAAAATATCAATTTTGCGACTTGTGACTCATTTTCCTGAAACGCGTCAGATATAATCTCCACACTATAACTTTATGTGAATGGCAGTGTAATACAATATGATCCTCTTATGCTGTAGATTATAGACTCTCTCCAACTGTCAATGCCGTACACATAATTTGCATTGCACTCGCGTCTGTCGCGATGCCATAACGGCCACTCCCGATCCCCCTTTACTGGGGTTGTCCACCACGTCACCATGGTGATTAGGTGACCAATAAGGTGCCAGCAGCTGACCACTGAAATGACCACTCCACATGCCCATCAACTGACCACTCGGAGTAGTCGCCCCTCTCAAATACATCAAAGCCACCCGAGTCGTTCAATATTATGGGTCTGCACAAGGCAATATGGCACCATGACATGACTTTTGAATAAATCAGTAGATCTATAGATCTATTTCCCATCATGTCCCTTTTTGTCCATAGAAAAGGGAAGGTAAAATGATGTGAACTATGCCCTCAATAATGAAAGTCTTTATATATTTAATTGAATTGTATTTGTTAAGAATTGATTTTGATTATTCAAAAGTATGGAATTATAGTTACTGCCGTTTTCTCCCTTTTTTTAATATCTTTTCATCATTAATGTGATATGCCCTGGTTCTTTATGATGAATATTCAACAGTGAATATTTTTTTAAATATTCTTTTTAAAATGAGTGTTGTATTAATCGTATTTCGTGAATCATAACTTTGTAAATTATACAAGACGTGAAAGCATTATCTTAACTGAAGAGGAATACATTGTTCTGTAATTGTCTTATTTAATACACCATCTTGAAATTTGGTACATGTATTCTTACGACTTGCAGCATTAGATACCCCGACTAAAAAGTGAGAGCATCCTTACAAAGAGATCTTGTGGACAACATACTTATAAAAAATATTAATTTCCCTGAAACACATCACATATAGTTCCCCTACCCATAAATAAAGTGGAGACGCTATATGGGTCAGATTTTCAGAAAATGTATAATTCAATTTCGCCAATCTTCTCAAATAACCTAGATTTCAGACAAAAATAAAGTTCGAAATACAGTTCAACCTAACCAAACAGATTGCTGGAATCAATGCAATGCCAAACATACTCGAATTTACGTAGTATTGACCAAATTGCAGCCTAATTTAGCAGAGTTTACTCAAAGTGTACAGCTGCCAATTATACATTTTCTGAAAATCTGACCCTAGATGTTAACCAATGGGAGAGTACTGGTGTTACAACTGCTCATTATGACCCTATAGTGAACGAGCAACTCCCAGACACTACATACAAGGGGAATAACCCAGATTGTAACCGGTGTGCTATTGGGAATACAGAGCTTTTGTGGTTCTTAAGAGAGTCCACACACCTTAAAGGCTTTTAGGGAATATTTGAAGATACCATTTGTAAACTCGTTTTATAAGACGAAGCCTTGTAGGCAACGGGTCTCTGCTAGTCTCGTTGCTGTAGGCGTGCTGATGGACCATTAAAGTTCATCATTATGCAAAAGAATAAAGGAAATAAAGGGACCCCAATAGGGATCCATTGAAATAGAGTAAATGTTTTCCTACAATAGGGTATTTGCATGTTTGTCATCTTGAATCTTGGTGGAGTTATCCATGAGAGGTGTATGTCCGTGTAAAAGCTTTAGAAAACGGGTCAGATTTTCAGAAAACGTACACTTGGCAGCTCTAGACATTTAGGAAATTCTCCTAAATTAGTCTGAAAAATGCTGAATACCGGGTATATCTGAGTATATTGGGTGCGATACCCAATATAAGATTGATTTAAAGTATCAGTTCTGTTATGTTAAACTGCATTTTGAAGCTGATTTTTGTCTTAAATGCGGGTTATTTGAGAGGATTGGTGAAGGCGAATTGTGCATTTTCTGAAAATCTGACCCAAACATGTCATGTTCAGCACGGACTATTTAAAAGTGACTTCATGTAAAAAGTCATGTTTTACATGTTGTTTCCATTCAACAAGACTTCATTTCTCCCATCATGCATTCTTTTCTATAGATTATTCATAAAAAGCTATATATATTTTGATGCGAATGTTGCTAAATATTTGTAGGTCAGACCTGAGCTGAATCTATCCCAGCATGCACTGTAATCTGAGACATGCGCATTTGCACATGCAAGTCCCAAATGCAGTTTTAATTTATTTGCAGAAAAAGGTTTTATTTGCCAGTGGGATCTTCCCTCCTGTGTTCCTGCAGGAAACTGTGTATGGGTCAGATTTTCAGAAAATGTATAATTCAACTTCGCCAATCTTCTCAATTAACCCTAATTTCAGTCGAAAATAAAGTTCAAAATACAGTTCAACCTAACCAAACAGATTGCTAGAATCAAGGCAATGCCAAATATACTCGTATTTACCTAGTATTGACCAAATTGCAGCTTAATTTAGCAGAATTTACTAAATGTGTACAGCTGCCAATTGTACATTTTCTGACAATCTGACCCCTATGTTATCTTATGGATATGGACCGAATAAGTTCTAGAGAGACTTCATAGATGTCTAGGTCTTAGAGGTCGAGAGGAAGGCATGCGGATTTATATGGCAGCTGGATTTGTAGCACTTTAGCTGTATGCTCTCCTTCAGCGATAAAGTTTGGGATGATGTCTATGTTTATGTCCCTTCTCTGGTATTCCTTGTCCAGGAATCAAAGGGGGTTATATGGGTAATCTCCAACCTTGAACCATCCCATTTATGCACCTCTATACATGAACAACCGTAGCAGGAATCTTTTTTTATTTTCCCATATAAATTCATTGATATTGGTTCATTGACCTCAGGATTGTCCAGTTAAATTGGAAGCATTTTATAGGCATGTCCTCTCAACCCATCCAGCAAAATGCTGAAAATTGGTACATTGTCAAAAGGCAGTAAAGATATTGAACCCGATACAACTGTCCATGTTCATGACTCATGGATATCCGGGTACTCTGATGATCAAGCAGTTCGTCCCTATCTTTGTCAGGGCTTCAGAAAATGTGATAATTTTTAGGAAAATGAGTCACAAGTCGCAAAATTGGTGTAAATTTGTCTAAGTGTTTTTTCCACAAGATCTCTTTATTGAAATGTTCTAATTTTTAGAGGGTTTAGAGGGTTTGTGGTCATATGAATCGCTGTAACAAATTTCAGGACATAGTTATAAATATATCCTTGCATTTTTAAGGCCTTTGTAGGGAGTATATTTAATTAGTTTGCTGGTAATTACCCACCTAGAAACATTGCAAACATTTTTTTTTCCGAAAATAAAAATATCAAACTTGAAATATAGAAATACTAATCAGGTGTCCCAATGTTTACTATCATTGGAATCACATTGATCTTCTCTTTTCAAATATAACGGTATCTCAAAATCTTTATTTTGCGACTTATGACTCATTTTCCTAAAACGGATCACAAATATAAGGCAAGGTCTCCAAGATCTAAGATACCTCAGATATTGATATAAGTTATAATACGAGATATAAAAATCAGAACAATGGATTCGGGCGTGTCCTCCAAATAGAAATAAGGACGTTTCAGAAGCCCTGTAGGAAAGAACTGGACTTAATCCTCTACAAATTCGGTCAAATGACCTTTAGATTGATTGATTGATTGATTGATTGGACATTTATTTCGAAATACTCGCTATAGGCCTGGATCTCCAGCATCAGGGAGGTTTCCAAACTGGCCTTTGTTTCTTACAGGTTATGGTAGGTAACAATATCACTTCCGTCGATGACTGGAAGTGACCACCTACCATTTATAGTGTGTTTTTATATCAATTCAGTTGTCTATTAAATTATGGCATACTTTTACAATTTCTATTCTCCGATTAAAATTAGATTATTACAGTTGTCTTTATAGGTCTATAGAGTTGTCATCTAACCAAATCAGTGATGAGTTGAAAAGAATGGAAGAAAATGAGAAAATATTTGTTTTTTGACGGACATTATCTGGGAGTGCATCTTTAAGACGACTTAAGGCGATATGACTAGTACCCAGTAATGGGACCATCCCGCTTTGCGACCAAAGTTCAGGTGGTTATCTCAGTAGGATTCTGCTGTATGTATACATGTACACTGAAACCTCGCATAAAGACCACCTCTCTGTAGAGACCAACCCTCTATTAAAACCAGGGTCTCTCTGTCCCAAGGGTGGTCTCAATAGAGAGGTCCTACTGTATGCTGGTATATAACTACACTGAAACCTCGCATGAAGACCATTTCTCTGTAGAGACCAACCCTCTATTAAAACCAGGGTCTCTCAGTCCCAAGGGTGGTCTCAATAGAGAGGTCCCACTCTATGCTGGTATATAACTACAATGAAACCTCGCATAAAGACCATCTCTCTGTAGAGACCAACCCTCTATCAAAACTGGGGTTTCTCAGTCCTAAATTGTTTTTCTCTTATTAATGGCAAATTTATTAATTTGCCATTTATTACTTTAACTAAAATAAAATTAAGTATAGTATAGTCAGGGATTTTCGTTCGTCGTCGTCGTCGTTCGTCGACATTCCCAACATTCCAGAGTCATGTGTACAATTGGATTGCATGTGTACAATTGGATGCACACATTGAGCATATAAATCAGGCTCCAAGTTGAATAGTACTGAATAGATTGGAGTATGTTTTGTACTGCATTCAGTTTGGTTAGGTTGCAATGTATTTTGAACTTTATTTTGTTCTGAAATGTTGGTTATTAGAGATTGGTAAAAGTGAATTGTTGAAGTGAATTGTACATGTCCTGAAAATATGTCTCATGGTGGGCTCCTCCTGCCAGTCCTCCTGCCAGAAATAGTCAGAAATATGTACAATTGGTAGTTGTACACATTCAGTATGCAAGGCTGGCTGCGATTTGGTCAATAGTATGTAAATTCCAGTATGTTTTGTATTGCATTCTGTTTGTTTATGTTGAAATGTATTTAGAAATTTATTTGGGTCTGAGATGTGGGTTATTACAGATTGGTTAAAGTGAATTGGTTAAAGTGAATTGTACATTTTCTGAAAATCGAACCCATACATGTATGCTCATGTCTGGAACTAAATTGTGTTGTGTCTGTAACTAATGGGCCAGAGATAAGATAAGGCCTGTGGACCCATGCAGATGTATGACACCTGTTGTTTGTTTAAACAACAACAGTTTAAACTTTTTAAAATCTAGGTCCAATCTCCACATATCCCTTCATTCTGAGGGAAACTAAAAACTTAAACTAATCAACCTTAAATCTCTACAGGCCCAAACCCCATGTATCCCTTCATTCCAAGGGAAATTATTTCATCTTGCAAATCCATATCCAGGCTATGCTACATTATTGCATCACATTTATGTATGTGCTACGTATGTATGTGCTACGTATGTATGTGCTACATATGTATGTGCTACATATGTATGTGCTAGCTATGTATGTGCTACATATGTATGTGCTAGCTATGTATGTGCTAGCTATGTATGTGCTAGCTATGTATGTGCTAGCTATGTATGTGCTAGCTATGTATGTGCTAGCTATGTATGTGCTAGCTATGTATGTGCTAGCTATGTATGTGCTAGCTACGTATGTGCTAGCTACGTATGTGCTAGCTACGTATGTGCTAGCTACGTATGTGCTAGCTACGTATGTGCTAGCTACGTATGTGCTAGCTACGTATGTGCTAGCTACGTATGTGCTAGCTACGTATGTGCTAGCTACGTATGTGCTAGGTATGCATGCATGTGTTCCCCGCCATGGTGCATAGTATGAGCCCTGGGGACATTTATGTATGTGCTACGTATGTATGTGCTACGTATGTATGTGCTACATATGTATGTGCTACATATGTATGTGCTAGCTATGTATGTGCTAGCTATGTATGTGCTAGCTATGTATGTGCTAGCTATGTATGTGCTAGCTATGTATGTGCTAGCTATGTATGTGCTAGCTATGTATGTGCTAGCTATGTATGTGCTAGCTACGTATGTGCTAGCTACGTATGTGCTAGGTATGCATGCATGTGTTCCCCACCATGGTGCATAGTATGAGCCCTGGGGACATTTATGTATGTGCTAGCTATGTATGTGCTAGCTATGTATGTGCTACATATGTATGTGCTAGCTATGTATGTGCTAGCTATGTATGTGCTAGCTATGTATGTGCTAGCTATGTATGTGCTAGCTACGTATGTGCTAGCTATGTATGTGCTAGCTACGTATGTGCTAGCTACGTATGTGCTAGCTACGTATGTGCTAGCTACGTATGTGCTAGCTACGTATGTGCTAGGTATGCATGCATGTGTTCCCCGCCATGGTGCATAGTATGAGCCCTGGGGACATTTATGTATGTGCTACGTATGTATGTGCTACATATGTATGTGCTACATATATGTATGTGCTAGCTATGTATGTGCTACATATGTATGTGCTAGCTATGTATGTGCTAGCTATGTATGTGCTAGCTATGTATGTGCTACATATGTATGTGCTACATATGTATGTGCTACATATGTATGTGCTACATATGTATGTGCTAGCTATGTATGTGCTAGCTATGTATGTGCTAGCTATGTATGTGCTAGCTATGTATGTGCTAGCTATGTATGTGCTAGCTACGTATGTGCTAGGTATGCATGCATGTGTTCCCCGCCATGGTGCATAGTATGAGCCCTGGGGACATTTATGTATGTGCTACATATGTATGTGCTACATATGTATGTGCTACATATGTATGTGCTACATATGTATGTGCTACATATGTATGTGCTAGCTATGTATGTGCTAGCTATGTATGTGCTAGGTATGCATGCATGTGCTAGGTATGCATGCATGTGCTAGGTATGCATGCATGTGCTAGGTATGCATGCATGTGCTAGGTATGCATGCATGTGCTAGGTATGCATGCATACCTAGCACATGCACTCTAGAGTGCACAGTGCTCATCAAAGATACATCATTCATGGCACTTATGAATATATGAAGGCACAAATTTGCCATTACTTTTGTATCTCAAAAGTGATTCGAAGCATATCCTTGTTAGATTGTCCCCTTTAAAGAGACCACCTCGCTATAAGACCTCTCTCAGTCTCAGTGGTGGTCTCAATAGAGAGGTTCCATTGTATACATACATATGATGTTATATTAGGCGTAAAGTAACAAACTCCCCCCCCCCCCCAATCCTGCCCCAATAAGGGACTTGCATGTGCCACCGCGCATGTCTGGTACAGTGCATCATGGGATAGATTTTGATGAAATCTGACATACGAATATTTGAGACCATTTTTATAACAAATTGCAAGAATGTTTTCACGAATATCACACCATTCATAAATGAAAACCAAATGCATGATGGGAAAGATGGACACTTGTGTTATGGAAACATGTGTAACACATGGATTGACATTAGAGCAATGATAAATATCCCATGCAGAACTTAGCATGATTTATATAGATTTTAGACTGTACCATTAGTCCCATAATGCCATGCGAATCAGGATTCAAAATGGTGGCTATGCAAATCCCCTATTCCCAGTACAGAAGTGTCCCTAGTATTGGCAAGCATCAGCCATCCCTTGCACGAGTTGGCCATAAAGGACTCTCTGTCCTACTAAAAATAAATGACGCCATGTTGTAAAAAGGCCATCCATGTAACGCATGTTAATACAGCCACATTTAACATGTCCTCAGGGATGGCACCATAATCTCTTTTACTAAACAGCTTTTTCCTAGAGGATTATTCTGACCTGTGTTTAAATTGTAGTCACTAAAAACATGCATCTTCCCCGTTATAAACAACCCTCCGTCAGGCCATTTACCTCTTGCGTCCTATTTATGATCTTTGAGGAAAGCGAAAAAATGTGGCTGAAAGAAATTCTTCCTTGGGCAGGTGGTATTAATGACAGGTTCTTGCGGTAACGGTATTTGGGGAAAAGAAATGTTCTATTGAAATAAGACCTGCCAGTTCTGTTGCGATTAGGCTGTTTTGGAGATAAGCTCGGCATAATATGAACTCAACGTGAAAGTAGGCTTTAAATATAGCACATTCCGATTTTGGTTGGATCCTGTCGCATAATTAGGTGATTTAAAAGATTTTGGAAAAGGTGTTGGGAAATGATATGGAGTTAATATTCATCGATATGCATTCAAAACAACACAATTGGATTTCAAAAGTCGGAATAGGGGGTGTGCAACTGCGCATGTCTGATACAGTGCATTCTGGGATAGATGTAGTTCATATCCGACATGGGTGAGATTTTTAGAAAATGTACAATTGGCAGCTGTACACGGCAAATTCTGCTAAATTAGGCTGCAATTTGGTCAATACTAGGTAAATTCGAGTATATTCGGCATTGCAGTGATTCTAGCAATCTGTTTGGTTAGGTTGAACTATATTTTGAAGTTTATTTTCGTCTGAAATTTGTATGAAATTTATATGAGAAGATTGGCGAAGTTGAATTGTACATTTTCTGAAAATCTGACCCACATACTGGTGAGCGATAATAAGTGAAGCCACCGCAGGAAAGGAGCATTGGGGTTCCCCGAAATATAAATGTGGACCTTTATTAAGCCTTGAACCAAAATCCTCCACAAGTCTGGTCAAATGACCTTTAGATGGTTGGAAAAGAACAGAACAAAAAGTGGAAAATCTTTAGTTTTTTACCGTTAACTGAGAGTAGAGCTCTAAGTCAATACCCCTGTAGTAGTAAGACCTCAGGAAGTCTGACCCCTAATCAAATGTGATCTGTTTAAGAAAAATGAGTCGCAAAAGTCGCAAAATTGCTGCTTTTCAAAGTAATTTACTTACAAGACCTCTTTGTTGGAATATTTTCATTTTGTTGGTCTCTAGTCCTTGTGGTTGTATGAATACATGTACGAAACTTCAGGACAGTCTTTTAATTATATCAGTGCGTTTCTTAGATCATCCTATTGAGTATATTTAGCTACTTTACTGGTAATTATCTACCCAGAACTATTGCAATTTTTTTTCAAAAATAGAAATATCTAACTATAAAAAGATAAAAGTACGTATTAGATGTTCTTAATGTTTACTTTCATTGGAATCGGTTTGATCTCCTCTTTTCGAATATAATGGTATCTCAAAATCTATTTTTTGCGACTTATGACTCATTTTCCTGAAACGCATCACAAATGGAGAATTGGATTATGGACAGGAGGGTGAATGCAGGGTTGGGTGTCGGTATCTGGTCTCACGTGCTGCGGTAAACGGAGTAAACACTACTGTCTGGTGCACCATACTAATTGCTGGTGTGAACCACTCCGTTTCTACAGCCCCCTGCACTATAAAGCTGCATTCTCAGATTATTTTCGTTTACGAAATTGTATTGAGGACAACGACGCACAAGGATGATCTCATGTGATCCAGGTACAAGAGTTGTACAATATATCCCTCAGTATATGGGTAAGATTTTCAGAAAATGTACAATTCAACTTCGCCAATCGTCTCATATAACCCAAATTTCAGACGAAAATAAACTTCAAAATACAGTTCAACCGAACCAAACAGATTGCTAGAATCACTGCAATGCCGAATATACTCGAATTTACCTAGTATTGACCAAATTGCTGCCTAATTTAGCAGAATTTGCCAAATGTGTACAGCTGCCAATTGTACATTTTCTGAAAATCTCACCCATATATGATACATACATTTTGCAAATTAACCACTTTGGTAACGTGAAGTTTAATTTTAATTTAGTCGAGGGGTGTGGAGAATAAAAGTTTAGCCTTTCACAATGAGCTTCACATATGTCAATCAGGAGTTGTTTTGTTTTTAGGCCTTCTCAAACTTATTAACACACGCGGGTGATCAATGTTACAGAATACAGACTCAATTACTACAGAATTCCTCAAACTGTCATGGAAGTCATGTTTTCAGAAACATGTAGCAATTTAAGCATAGTCTCGAATGAAGAATTTATTCAATCATGTCTGGATAGGTTCCCTTCTGACCTCCGTTCTAAAACAATAATGACTGAGATTGGTTGCTTTACGCCCTTATCAACATATTTAATATGGTTATATCAAGGGCGGGAGAGCTGGGAGGGAGGCAGTTTATGATTATACCCAGGAAATAGAGATAGAGAAGATGGGAGAGAGACAGAGAAAAGAGACCGAAAGGCACCTAATTTCTTAGATTCATTCGTATTTGACGTATTAGTACTTCATAGTATATGGGTCAGATTTTCAGAAAATGTACAATTGGCAGCTCTACACATTTAGGAAATTCCCCTAAATTAGGCTGAAAAATGAAGAATACCGGGTTTATCTGAGTATATTTGGTATCACATTGATTTAAAGTATCAGTTCTGTTATGTTAAACTGCATTCTGAAGCTCTTTTTTGTCTTAAATGTTGGTTATTTGAGAGGATTGGTGAAGGCGAATTGTACATTTTCTGAAGATCTGACCCATATCAGTCCGTAAGGCTGAGACATTAATCTACCAACACAAGACGAGTGTCTTCCATATTTATAAACAACTGCCAAGTGCCTCCATCTATAAGTAGATTATGGCCCACTTCAGCCCAACTATATGGTCGCCATCTATACCTACATCACTGGTCAGGTGAACAATGGCTTCCGCCGGCGACGTATGTCTGTCACGTAGGTCAATGACGTATGTGTACGTCGGGGTCGCGTTCCCTGCTCGGGTGCAGGCGTATGCATATGATGACGATCGGTAAATCTACTATCGTCGACATGGCAGAGACTTGATCTTTGGTGAATAATTCAGGCGGGGGGATAAGGGGGTTTCCAGACTGTTGAGGAACGTCTCAATGACCAGGCAAATATTCAGGCTAATACGCATATATATTTTGAAATGACTGTATTATGACTCTAAAATCGGTGTATAATATTAACAAACGTTTTATTTTTACCTGAAAAGCGAAATTATTGTGTAACTTGAATGTGTATTTTTTAAAAATGAAGGGCCTATATCAACAACAAAAAAGTTGTACCTAGAGCTATGTAACTGAAAAATTGTTTTCGTTGCTATTAGCAATTCTATGTAAACGAGAGTTCTCTTCATGATACCAATTGATATCTTCAGTAGTTAATTTAAATTGTATATACCATTGTAGGAGATGAGACCTACCACATTGTGGAAAGCTTCCTAATAAAAATGTTTAAAAAACAAAAAAACAAATCATTTTTAACATAAATAGTTGTTATTCAAATATATAAGATAAGAACTGCAATGATTGCAGAACAATTGCTGGATATAGACATAGGCCTATTGGACAAACTTGTTACAATAATAATAATAATAATAATAATAATAATAGATCTTTATTTCCATATTGTAATTATAAATCATGTCGCAGAGTGAAAGGTCAAAGTAAAGAACATACATTGGAGAAAACATGGTAAAGGGAATGCTCTCTGTGAATGTCACAGGTCTTCCGAGCATCCTTGGAATTTTGACTACTTAGTACAGGTAAGAGGAATGGCAGGAAATCTCCATCTCTAAACCAACAATACCATTCACCTTTTTGTGATGTACTTTACAGTTTCCTATTTAACTGTTGTCTTTTATCTTTATTTTTTTAAAATATCTTATTGGCTGAAACAGTTTAACAATTATTGTTGGTATAAAGAAAGACGAATGACTGACAAGACCAGTTATATTTTGTGCGTTGCCATGACCAAGTAAATAAGATTCTACAGAAAATTATCATTATTGCATGTGCTATATCGTTCACATTCACTATGAAAAATTCCAGATTATACAGTCTTACAAATAGATGTTATTATTCGTCAAGCATTTTTCTATATTTCCATCTCACCTATACCCTAGACCCTTTAGATTAGATATGGTAATAGGAATCACCTACAGATTTTCAAGATTGCGTTCTATCAACGCCGCAATACAATCATAAAAACAGTCAGACATTTAAAAACAAGAGAGCAATTTTCAAGTCAGCAATTCATTTCTATACAAGTTATTAAGAGCTAGTTTCAGTAGGCAACTCTCCTCTATCGTTTTCAAATTGTTGTCCATGTTATTCCAAAGTTTTCTCCCATTATACAGAATACAATTCTTGTACCTTTCTGACATTGGTCTATTAAGATTAAAGTGTAAATTTATCAAATACGCATGAGGCCGCTCTTCCTATTCTCCAGGCTAAATATTTATCTACCTCCTTGAAATAATTACAATTCTGTTATAATGCCTTATTCAGTGCATAGTTTTTCACCACGTATCTCGCCAGTTTCAATTCTTCAGATATTGATACATTCAACAAAATCGTTTGCATCGTATTAGAGAAGATACATTTACGTAATTGCAATGATGAAATGAACATACTAGATTAGTCTCGTTTACGAATTGAATAAAAGAAGAATGAACTTGATAACTTGATAATAATTGACGTTACCAATAATTTACCAATGCCAAATACTTGTAACTGTTCCTGCTTGTAATTAATTAATTTAATACACACTAAGACAACTGTAATGGCATTACACTATCAGGGTATGACGAAGACCGATCTTAGGAACGAGAGTACTTTGTATGAATTTAGTGAGTGAGTGAGTACGATTGGTTCCTTTACGCCCTAATCAACACATTAAAGATTATAACAAGGGCGGGAGAGCTGAGAGGGAGGCAGTTTATGGTCATACCCAGGAAAAAGAGATAGAGAAGAAGGGAGAGAGAGACAGAGAAAAGAGACAGAAAGGCACTTTATTGTCTTACCCAGGACCAGATAATGAATTCACCTGAATAAAGATATTGTAGAAAAATGTACATTTATAAGTAGGGATTAGTAAATTCCCATCTTCAGTGAATACCACTGATGCATTTAGTTCATTCATTGTAGGACGATTGCTTTCATTGCAATACAGTATGTGGGTCAGATTTTCAGAAAATGTACAATTGGCAGCCTTACACATTTAGTAAATTCTGCTAAATTCTGCTGCAATTTGGTCAATACTAGGTAAATTCTATTATGTTAGGCATTGCATTGATTCTAGCAATCTGTTTGGTTAGGTTGAACTGTATTTTGCACTTTATTTTCGCCTGAAATTTGGGTTTTTTGAGAAGATTGGCAAAGTTGTACATTTTCTGAAAATCTGACCCATATATCTGTAGCAATATACAAGGTAAATGAGCAGCTCCCTCAGCCTCCCTCCCCTCCGTGTATCCTTAAGTGAGCCACCCGATGACAGACCGAGAGCGGGAGATTTATGTATATGTTCCTTTATCCCCTTGACCCGGAATATTTATGGGAATAGGGTTAACCCCAGCATAAATTACTTCCATTGGTCATATATAGGCCCCCATTCATGTGCGTATATATATGGACTGGTCTTGCCCATATGTTATAACACTTGGCATTCTCCCTCACAATCTTTTATTTAATTGCTCCGAATTTTCTGTTTCTGAGCTGATAGATAGCACCAATTAACTGAATCCTACGGGTCATTAATAATGTTCGTGTTAATGCCCTATTTCTTAATCGACCCAGTGTTCAATATGTAAATATAAAGATAGATGTGGTGTTAGAAGGCCAGTATATGGGACGTATATGAGGGTTTATGGATAATTCAAGCAAAGTCAAAAGGTCGTTGCTCATAGTGAAGCCTAAGCCTGAGGCAAGGGTTATACTTTATATGGGTCAGATTTTCAGAAAATGTACAATTGGCAGCTGCACACATTTAGTAAATTCTGCTAAATTAGGCTGCAATTTGATCAATACTTGTTAAATTCGAGTATATTTGGCATTGCAGTGATTCTAGCAATCACGTTGGTTAGGTTGAACTGTATTTTGAGCTTTATTTTCATCTGAAATTTGGATTATTTCAGAGAATCTGTGGAAGTGAATTGTACATTTTCTGAATATCTGACCCATATATTATCTGGGCAACCCATGCTGTAAACACCTTTATCATATCCTCATACTGTGTCAGCAGTGCAATAAAAGTATATTTATTCTACTCGTGCAATTTAAATTCGAATTTGTTTGTCTTCAATCCTGGAAATACTTTATGGCGATTCCGAGCCCAAAACAAATGTTTGTTATTTACTATTCTCCGTTGCTGAGGGCATCTACAGTCTTTGGCCAAAGTCTCTCAGATTGGATAATAATGGAATGTCAGTGACTGGACGCCTACTGCGTCAATTGGTTTCCTGGCCCAAGGCTAGGCCCCCTAATGGCTTAAAACCGCAGAGTGCCATTATAATTCCATTACCACAGAAACATGTCAAGATAATAGTAAGGTAAATTCAAATAAAATACGCTTGCCACTAAGCAAGTATTGGCGTTTTTACATAATTAGTTAGGGTCAGATTTTCAGAAAATGTACAATTGGCAGATCTACACATTTAGTAAATTCTGCTAAAATTAGGCTGCAATTTGGTCAATACTTGGTAAATTTGAGTATATTCGGCATTGCATTGACTCAAGCAATCTGTTTGGTTATGTTGAACTGTATTTTGAACTTTATTTTTGGATTATTTATTTTTGGGTAAATTTGGGTTATTTGAGAGGATTGGTGAAGCTCAATTGTATATTTTCTGAAAATCTGACCCATATCAGGATAACTTCATTGATCGGTATATCATATAAAAGCCTAATATGCAGTGAAATACACGGTGTAGAATTGATAATGCGATATATAATTTCAATTAAATAATGTGTTTATCCAGATGTTCTGATTTGATTTAACAACCTCTATAGTGTTCCTATCAGGGTGACAGTTCATTACATGTTTTGGCACATTTTATTTGCAGAGTAATTCCTCCAATATTGGTTCTGAATCATGGTTTTGTAAGCATTGGGGCATCGTCAGTTCTAGTGTTGGGTAATACTAGGCCGATGCACTACTTTATGTTATTTGAAAGGATTGCTGAAGACAAATTGTACATTTTCTGAAAATCTGACCCTCTAGTGTTCCTATTGGGTTGGCCGATGCACTACTTTTGTGACAAAACTGCCAGGACTTGTCCGGTTCAGCATATGCATAAGGACTTATGGGGATATGGAAAGTTATAACAATCTAAGTCCACGGCACACCATACTCCTCTCAAGTCTGTTGTAGCCTGGTAAATGGACACGGGTCGGGCAGATCCGGTGATGGTCGGTGATGAATGTCGGTGTGGGTCGGACGGAGGCAGTCATTGCCAATCGATGCATCCATAATATTTGCAAGAATGGCTAATTGCCAAATAAAACTTTGTCAGCCAGATTCAGTCGCTATACGTTACATTTATACTGAATCTTAGCATCTCAGGCTAAATTTCATTGGATCAGCGTTCTTTTCTAGTTATACCTAAACAAATTACGCTTATGATTTCAAAATTGATATTCCTTTTATTCTCTTATTAAATAAGTTTATAATCTTAAAATTCAGATTCCTATCCTGCTCTTATTATTTCATAATTCATATTTTTTTTATTTTTTTTTAAACATATTTTATTTCAGACGACAATTCCAACAAGTTGGTACGTTTCATGCGTCCGAAATCATCATGTATCCTTCTCTAGAAAATGTCCGTTGCTGAAATAACTGGTTTGGCATTTCGTACCACATCCAAATCTCTACCCTCGACCCTCAGAGCCTGAATCAGTACCAGATGGGTTCCCTGCCATGTGTACAGTGATTACCCTTTATCATGGCTACCTATGTAGATACATGGTTGTTATATGACCTTATATGTGCATATAAGTCTTATCTTATTCGCTCTGACAAATTGAGGTCCCACCCCACAATTAGGCCTGGTGCAACCTGTGCTGATTACTAAGGCAATCTAAGGTTCATTGTCCTACATGTTGGTCAGATTTTCAGAAAATGTACAATTGGCAGCTGTACTCATTTAGTAAATTCTGCTAAATTAGGCTACAATTTGGTCAATACTAGGTAAATTCGAGTATATTCGGCATTGCATTGATTCTAGCAATCTGTTTGGTTAGGTTGAACTGTATTTTGAACTTTATTTTTGTCTGAAATGTGGGCTATTTGAGAAGATTGGCGAAGTTGAATTGTACATTTTCTGAAAATCTGACCCATATCACAAGGAAGAATATACTGCAGTTTGGTGTAGAGTTATGTTGGCCAGAGCTTCGAAAAATGTAAAATTCATCTTCACCAATTCTCTCAAATAACCAAAATTTAAGACAGGAAAAACGGCGGCAAAAATTGTTGTTGTTGCCCACTAACATCAGTTCATTTCATGTTTGCAATGAAAACGCAAATGGAGGAGTGTCAGAGGTGTTGCCACATTCTCTGGGAACTGTTGTTTCTATATGGATATGTGTTGCAACAAATTAGTGGATTACAACAATATTTGTCAGCGCCGTTTTTCTCTCTAGTGGAGTCGCCCCAAAAGAAATACATATGGGTCAGATTTTCAGAAAATGTACAATTCACCATCACCAATCTTCTTAAATAACTCAAATTTTAGACGAAAATAAGGTTTAAAATACAGTTCAACCTAACCTTAGTAGTAAAATTTTACTACTAAGACCTAACCAACCAGATTGCTAGAGTCAATGCAATGCCAAATATACTTGAATTTACCCAGTACTGACCAAATTGCAGCCAATTTTAGCATAATTTACTACAGCTGCCAATTGTACATTGTCGGGAAATCTTACCCATATGTCTCATAATACATATTGTAGTATTTACAAATCTGGTATCATTGGTTATTACACACTTGACCACCGACCTGTCTCTCTAGTGCTATCTACAAGCTGTGTTGAACATAATTCCTAAATGCGATGGGTAAAGGTTCTATCAAGGGCTCAACTGCCGCGCCAATCTTTCCTCTCAGTACCTAATAAGCGAACACATGAATCCGCGTTCCATTTCCTCACCTCACTCAGCCTCTACATATGATTATAGAGCAACATATGGGATGTGTTTACTAGTAATTGTCAACCTAGAAAAAAATGCAAACCTTTTTTTTAAAAAAAATACAAATATCAAATCGAATTGATAGAAATACTTGTTAGCTGCCTTTAATGTTTACCATCATTGGAATCGGCTTGATCTAATCGTTTCAAATATGATGGTATCTCAAATCTATTTTTTGCGACTTGTGACTCATTTTCCTGTAAGTATCCAATATACTCTATAGGATGAACTTGGAATGCATGGATATATAAATTTAATAAACAGTCTTGGAATTTGGTACATGTGGACACTCGAAAGATTAGAACATTCCAATAAAGAGATCTTGTAGTAAAAAACACTTTGAAAAATATCAATTGTGCGACTTGTGACTCATTTTTCTATAACACATCACATATTATATATATATATGTGTGTGTGAAGGTAGGAAAAGAAGCTGACATCATGCTGACATATAACCTTGAATTCCAACCAGAAGAGCGACACTATTTGGGCTAAAAATATTGTGGTTATATATTGAGAAACAGCAAGGTATCTATGCTGAAGGAAGTGAAAGGACATTTTCAATATATATTCTGATGTCGCAGTGTCAGTGTCTCCCTACCCCATGATCCATTACACTTGTAATATAGCCTCCCCAGTGGACTCCACTTCTCATATCCTCATATCATTTCTATTCTGAAATACATTACATTTTTACAACTTTTACCAGTAAAATAACTATTATATTCTATGAGATGCCCTTGGAAATGCATGGATATATTGACTACTCTGTCCTGAAATTTAGTATATGCATTCATGCTACAGAAAGCGTTAAGCACCCCAAAAATGAAAACATTCTCATAATGACATCTTGTGAATAAAACACTTTGAAAAATAACAATTCTGCGACGTGTGACTCATTTTTATATAACATTACAACTCTTCCACACCTTAGGCCGACACCTAATGGGTGAATCAATTGTCCACCCAGAAATATTCCCAGCTTAATTTTCAAAAATACACATTCAAACTTAAAATATAGAAATAATTATCATAATATCCTACTGTTTACTATCATTGGAATCGGTTTGATCTCAATGTTTCAAATATGATAATATCTCAAAACCCATTTGTTACGACTTGTGACTCATTTCCCTAGAACACATCCCAATTGAACATTTGAAACGAAACCCAGCCTATACGGGTTAGATTTTCAGAAAATGTACACTTGACAGCTCTACACATTTAGGCGATTCTCCAAAAATAGGCTGAAAAATGAAGAATACCAGGAATATCTGAGTATATTTGGTATCACATCGATTTAAAGTATCAGTTCTGTTATGCTAAACTGCATTTTGAAGCTCATTTTTGTCTTAAATTTGGGTTATTTGAAAGAATTGGCGAAGGCGAATTGTACATTTTCTGAAAATTTGACACATATATACACGACCCTCAATACAACCCTTCCACACCTTAGGCCTACACCTATGGGGGGAATCGAGCTGCTCTGAGACCGAGCAATAGCAATAGTAGGAGCAGATCTGTGGAGCAGGTAACCTTATGAATACCTGATAGCTGGGGCCGGTGGTCACTGCCTGGGGGGCTATAGCTTGCGATGAGATAAGCTAAGTTCCTCCTGTAGGGCTTGACCACTGGACTAAAGGTGCTGACCCCACGCCTGGTCATCGTATTAGGACAGATAGTTGCACATCTTTCCCTGCTAGGGTTTAGGTATTAGCTAGAAATAGCTGCAGTTGCTTGACCATGCCGGGAGGAGGGGGAGGTGATGGGGCAGCAGGTCTACTGCCATCAAATCGGGTCAATAAACGAGCTGGAGAGAAGAGATCTCGATCTGGTGGGAGTCGATTGTGATGGTATCCCCCAAGCTGTTCCTGGTTATTGGATGGACTGGGCAGATGAATGGGGGAAGGCGACTAAACAGCGATAAAGGTAGAGATGAGAATGATTCCCTTCCCAGCAGCCCACAAAATGGCGATAGGGGATTTGCATGTGGTACTGCGCATGTCTGGTACAGTTCCTGATGGGATTGATGCATTTCAGGATTGACATACTATGCATATGGGTCAGATTTTCAGAAAATGTACAATTGGCAGCTGTATACATTTAGGAAATTCTGCTAAATGCTGCTAAAATTTGGTCAATACTAGGTAAATTCGAGTATATTTGGCATAGCATTAATTTTAGCAATCGATGTGGAATTGTACATTTTCTGACGATCTGACCCATATGTAGGAATATTTTCATTGAAAATTAGAAAAATGTTTTTACCAATACCACAAAATAGGCATAGGGGATTTGCATGTGGCACTGCGCATGTCTGGTACAGTGCATGCTGGGATAGATTCAGTTCCGGTTTGACATACATATGATGGTATCTCATAATCCATTTTTCTCGATTTCTGACTCATTTTCCTGTGGCACAACAAATATTTCCCCAACAAAATATTTCCTATAAAAAAGGACAAAGAAGGAAAACCATTGTCCATAAAGTTTATTCTCCACTTTGGAAAATAGAGTATTACACTATATGCCATCAGGTCTTCCTAGAACTGCCTGAAAGGCTCCTAAAGTCATAAACAGTTCAGTTGTTGCTAATAACGACAATGATTTATTTCAGCATGCGGCCCTGGGAGGGTTCGTTATGCCTTACTGTCAGTCGTATATGTGTCAGGCTATAACGCTACACTCAGATCAAAATCTACTTATTTGATATCTAGGGTCACGGTCGGGGTTCTTAGGAATAGTTTGATAATTTACGGTAAAACACATGGATACCGTTCAATTGTGAATATATTTTGTTAGTTCCAATTTCTTTTTATAACAGAACATCTGATTTAAACAGTGTTTGTTTAAACAAAACAAACAGTGTTTGTTTCTCTCCTCCCTCCATCTCTCCTCCCTCCGTCTCTCCTCCCTCCATCTCTCTTCCCTCCATCTCTCCTCCCTCCATCTCTCCTCCCTCCTTCTCTCCTCCCTCCATCTCTCCATCTCTCCTCCCTCCATCTCTCCTCCCTCCATCTCTCCTCCCTCCATCTCTCCTCCCTCCATCTCCTCCCTCCATCTCTCCTCCGTCCTCTATATTGCCCTGTGCATTCCCTGTACGACTGGTCCCCATCCTAGTGCACCATGTAGCCATATCTATAGATGGTATCGCATTCAGTAAACAGTGATATAAAGTATCTTATACTTGTCTCAGGGAGTAGGATTTACAGGGTCGTAGCAGTACCACAGTTCAGGTCATAGCCGTAAACATGGCTTACTCTCGGGCCTTAGCTTTTTTTATACATATTATATACGAATTTACATATCAGTTATATGAGTCTACATATGTATAAAATATGAGGTAAAGTCCAAAAGGGGCAGTCGACAGTAAAGGTCACAAAGAAGTGTCAGAAGTTGCAGCAAATATGTGATGTGTTACAGGAAAATGAGCCACAACTCGCAAAATTGCTTTTTTTAAAGTGATTTATTGACAGGATGTATTTGTGGGAGTGTTATTATCTTGGGGGTGCTTAACGCTCCATATAGCATGAATCCACCTACCAAGTTTCAAGACTGCTTATTAAATGTATCCCTGTGTTTCCAAGGTTATATCATAGAGTACATTTAGTTACTTTACTAGTAACTGTCCACCCACAAATATTGCAAACCTTGCTTTTTCAAAAATAAAGATATAAAGCTTAAAAAGCTAATTTTTACTATCATTAAAATCTGCATGTTACATTTGGTACAATTTGATTAAGTCTGACTAACAACGCATGAAAATAATCACCAGTGTGGTTGTGCCTATAGTTTTTTAAAGAACTTAAATGTAGAAGTCCAATAAAAACAAAAATAACGGTTCGCAGCACTACACATTGGGTAGATCCTGCTTAAATAGGCAGACACATATACATACTTGGTATATCTGAGTATATTTGGTGTTGTGTAGTTTCGAAAAATCAGTTTGGCTATATCAAACAGTAATCCAAGCTCAGTTCTGTCTTTAACGTGGGTGAATTCAGAGGATTAGAAAAAGCCTATATCTGAGCCTTGTAGTTTGGTTTTTTTAATTATTTTATTTTTCCAGGTATTACAAAAGGGTTTGGCCTTTGCCACCCCTCTTCTAACGAGGATCATTCTCATATAATACAAGTATGATTTACACCTCGCACCTGGCTTGAAGTGTCATTACAAAGGATTGGAAGGATTGGGATAAAAAAGTGATATTAATATGATGGTTTGGTGGAATGAGATGAGATGAGATGGAGGATTATACATGGTGATTATATATGAAATAGTTCAGTTCATTTTTAGCTTCAAGATCTAACCTTTTTGTTAAGTATAGAATATCTACAATACATTTCGTCAAATGAGACACTACATAGTTCATACATAACACACTCGGCATCGCCCCAAGAACTTCTACTCATACATCTTGCTTTAATGGTATGATGAACCTCCCAACTGCACATACATCTCAAGATACCCGACCCCAAAGATTACATCCAAGATCACAAATAACAGTGGTACGAAGGGATTATGTATCCTAATCCACCCCAGCTTCGTACTGATATATCTCTGTAGATGTTCAGGGAATTAGATTATAGCCACATACAACTCCTGTGTATAGAACAACAGTCCGGTTAACAAGGGCTTCTTTCTTCCCTGCGAGTGGGGAACGTTAGGGAGGTTCAGCACGCCTAACCTATGCGTAAAGGTAAACGTATCCGTGTCTCTGATATATACAAACATACGTTAAAAGAAAGAAAAACATGGCGGGAAAAACGTAACATAACATATCAAGCAAAGTGTATCATCTCACAATATATTTTGTATACATATAAATACGACCTAAGTCACAAAAAAGATGCGTATACGGTTACGTAATTGAGATAGGTTTGCAGAACCTCCCTATTGTCCACCCCCTTGCCATTATCCTTATCTTAGACCCTCTAGTATTGGGGTCTGCCTTGGGTACACTCTCCACTGGTGAACCCTACCCAGATGGAGTGGTTGTGGCATCTTGGGCTGCTCCCGGGTGCTATGTTCATCACACCCTAGCGTGAAGGGTTTTATGGCTGAGGTCAGCTTTGTATATATGTGCAATCTGCCGTTTTATATCTATAATAATTTTTCAAATTTCCTCAAATTTCCTCAAATTTCCTCAAATTTCCTCAAATGTTCAGACATTTTGGTGATTATTATTATTGGATTGGTCTAGTGTGAATGAGATACAAATGATATGCAAAGTTAGGACATTTTACATTCTGAATAAAAATAAACCTCACCTCCTGGTGACCTTGCGCATATATTATATAAGGGTAGTGAACTGCACATACATAGTGTTGTTTGGAATGGTCCAGGGAACTATCGATATTGCGTCTAGATGTCTTAGAAACTGAACCTTAAAATGGTTAAAGTGATGGGGGAAAATGGGTTTCTTTTGGGTTGGTGAATGTTGTGGGGAAGGGACGGATAACATATGGGCAATTCCAGCCAGTTTATTGATGCTTGTATAAGTGCTCTTACAGACCGAGGACCTGGGGTAAAGGGATGTCCCAGACCTACTTCATCCTGAATTATTATCCACAATAGAATGTACCGAATTGTAATCATCATCAAAAATCGATCAAATTCTTCTCATTTTTACAACTGTGATAAACTACAATAGTTGTATCAAAAATGTAATATAATTTAATTAACCTACATATGGTTTTGCGATTTTGCGATCGGAACAGGACTCGAACAGAGTATTGGTCAGATTTTCAGAGAATGTACGATTCAACTTCGCCAATCCTCTCAAATAATGCAAATTTCAAACGAAAATAAAGTTCAAAATGCAGTTCAACCTAACCAAACAGATTGCTAAAATCAAACCAATGCTGTATATACGCGATTTACCTAGTATTGACCAAATTGCAGCCTAATTTAGCAGAATTTACTAAATGTGTACAGCTGGGAGTGGGGGTGGGGGTGGGGCAATGTCTATATATGTAATGCGCTACAAACCATCTTCTCATTTGGGTATTGGTGCCTGCTTATATAATCATACTAAACCGACTTTTTTTATAACTTTGCTTCTCAGTTAGCGCTTTTGGGTGGTTATAAGTCTGTCATAAGTACAGATAAAATGCATGGACATTGGGGCTGTACTTACGAATCCATAACATTTGTTCTCCTATAAGTGGTCATTAACCCGTGTACTAACTATTTAACCCACTTCAGAATCTCTCCTTACAGAGTGGAAACATAATTACTTGTACAGAGGTAGTTAAGTTATATGGCCTGTCATTCCCTCTCAATTTATTTTAATAAATTTTATATTTATGACAAGAAAATATTACTTTTGAAGAAGAACAGACAGCTTGGGGCATTTCTGCCAGAGTGGAAAGTTTTAAAGGAGGGAATTAAGTAATGGTGGAGTTTGCATAATTTTGACGCATGAGGGCGCCATCAACCTAGAACGTAACTTCCTGTGTGACCGCCAGTGGAATCATACTAAGGGTTCCTAGGCATATATGGGCCAGATTTTCACAAAATGTACAATTCGCCTTCACCAATCCTCTGAAATAAACCAAATCTCAGACAAAACTGGGGTTCAAAATACAGATCAACACAACCGACCAGATTTATAGAATAAATACAATACCAAATACGTTTAGATGGACATGTTTATATATCATTGTTCAGCCTAATTTAGCAAGGTTTACTAAATATGTAGAGATGTTCCTTATCTGAAGCAATGGCCCTGTGAATGGCCCATATATATATGGGTCAGATTTTCAGAAAATGTACAATTGGCAGATCTACACATTTAGTAAATTCTGCTAAAATTAGGCTGAATTTGGTCAATACTTGGTAAATTTGAGTATATACGGCATCGCATTGACTCAAGCAATCTGTTTGGTTAGGTTGAACTGCATTTTGAACTTTATTTTCGTCTGAAATTTGGGTTATTTGAGAGGATTGGTGAAGGTCAATTGTACATTTTCTGAAAATCTGACTCATATATCTTTCTTCTTAAGGCACCCACACCGACTCCCTCTGCACCCTCCCTCTCCCTGTAACATACCCAGCTTGGAAATAACATCCCCTCGGATTAATGATCTTGAGAGCAAATCCAATTTGTCATTTTTAATTGAAAAAGAGGTTTGGGCCTCCTATTCCCCTGCGGTGCAAGGCGAGCCCTTAAAAGTGGGCTAATGCAGTGAAAAATGAACCTTGACTTTTGATATGCTGCATTTGCCAAAGCTTGCAAGATGGGCATGCCAGAGCATAATAGATAAGTATGTCAACCTCCCAAGTCTTCTGGGAATGAAAAAGTACTGATCCTATTAATATGTGGGGCAGTTTTTGTAAATGATAAAGAGTCATGTACAAATATTTATATCAATTTGAGTCAATGTATGTCCTACACTCCACAACAAGACAGGTTCATTTGTATACTATGTCCAGATGGGGTATGTCTGTCAGTTTGGTGACTGATTCAATACAGCACTGTGACGTCACAAAGAATACGGGAGTTGCATATCTCACTGAGCATGGCTGTCACAGTGCATGCTGGGACCGATTCAGTTCAAATCTGACATGCCAATATTTGGCAACATTTTTATCAAAAATTGCATTAATGTTTTGACCAATACCATAGCTCGTATAAATGACCTATGAAAAGCAAATGCATGATGGGTAAGTTGGAGACTTGTGTCATGGAAACATGTATAATACTTAGATATTGACATTAGAGCAGTGATACACAATCCATGCTGAAGACGACATGTTTCTATAGATTGTACACTGTACCATTAGTCCCATAATTCCATGCGAATCTAGTCGAATCGTGGCCCGTGCGAAAACCATTTACCCAAAAATAAACACAAGCTTATGACCGCCACCCATGCCAACAGAGAACCTATATATCTCCAAACCCTTTCCAACGGACTTTTCTCCCTTAATTTGATCTTAGACTCTCTAATTCTTTCACCAATCGAAAGGGAATTGCATCAATAACTACATGTGTGAGTTTAAAAGAAATCCGAGTCCCAGAGGTGAAGATATTAGTGAAATTAAAAAATAAAATGACACAAAAATGAGACAATTGGCTGGCTGCTCTGGGATTTGATCCCCCAATGTGCTGATTGGGAGTCCAGCAACTTACCCCTAGACTATAGACTGGTTGTATGGAAATGCAAAGACATATGCCACCCATTGATGTATCACATTTTACTTTAATCAGCCATTCTCCTCATGATGAATGAGGAGAATGGGGAAAATAAATTATCTATGAAGGTCCCTGTGTTGGCCGCAGACGATTTAAGGATTCAAATTATCATAAAAGTATATCTTGCATCTGCAATATATTTCTATAATATGCCAATGGAGGGCTTGCACTGCACACTTCTCTGGATTCAAAACGGTGGCTATGCAAATCCCCTATTCCCATCTGTATGAGGTGCCAAGTGTTACATGCCTTATTCTGTCTTTTTTCTGTTATAAAGAAAGACGGAAATAATCAATATACAGACAACATTATTTTAAACCTGAGACGGAATAAATAAATGCAGAAACAGAATACATAAATCCAGTGGCACAATTATTAAATACATGGACGAAATCTGAAGTGAATCTAAGACCGAATTAAAATGTAGAATGACAGAACTTTAAACCACCTTGTTTGTTCCATACTCGGGGCTCTGTAATCGCAGTCTGTTGCTCATTGAAAAGCATAGATTTGTTGTAATTGGTAGAAAAAACCACTTAATTGTTCGTTGGCCTACAAATACCTATATTGGTAGGTTCCAGTTCATGCGGAGTTTCATTTTGGCCAAAAATCCTCTTGCACAATGTAAACTTGGGGACAGCTTATGGGTTATTCTAAGTCTGTCTTAAAGAAGAGTAGACCTACGAATAAGGGTCAGATTTTCAGAAAATGTACAATTGTCAGCTCTACTCATTAAGTACATTCTGCTAAATCATGCTGCAATTTAGTCAATACTAGGTAAATTCGAGAATATTTGGCATTGCATTGATTTTGGCAATCTGTTTGGCTAGGTTAAACTATATTTTGAACTTTATTTTCGTCTGAAATTTGACTTATTTAAGAAGATTGGTGAAGTTGAATTGTACATTTTCTAAGAATCTGACCCATAAGAGAGCAAACATTGTGCAACACAGGATAAATTATGGCTGTTCCTGCACATTTGTAGACCCTGATGTAGCTGTTCATTCATTGAAATTAATTGTGCAACACGCCCCTGAAGGTTACAGTAATAAATCATGACCGACTGTATGCCCGAGGCTGCTGTATGATATAGTGAGACAGGAATGATTGCTGGAGACAAAAACATATTATATCAAACATAACACAAGAGGGCTGTAAAGAGGGAGGGTTCTTATTTCGTTTTGTTATGACACATTACATAACATTGCATAACCTCATTATATTTATTAGTGATCACTTGTTCATTTGTATTATTATTAGGTTATAAAATTGCTAATTACCGGTACTGCGCAAGTCTGCATATGTCCAGGATATGAGGAAACAGGCATACGCCCCCTTACATACTTCGCCTGTACTGATTCATACATTCTTTCCATGCACCCCCTCTCTCTATATTCTACCCTCTCTCCTGCCCTCTCCGTGCAACCCCTCTCTATATATTTTACCCTCTCTCCTGCCCTCTCCATCCACTCCCTCTCTATATTTTACCCCTTCTCCTGCCCTCTCCATCCACTCCCTCTCTATATTTTACCCTCTCTCCTGTCCTCTCCATACACCCCCTCTCTCTATATTCTACCCTCTCTCCTGCCCTCTCCGTGCAACCCCTCTCTCTATATTTTACCCTCTCTCCTGCCCTCTCCATCCACTCCCTCTCTATATTTTACCCCTTTTCCTGCCCTCTCCATACACTCCCTCTCTATATATTTTACCCTCTCTCCTGCCCTCTCCATGCACCCCTTCTCAATATATTTTACCCCTTCTCCTGTCGTTGTTTGTCAGTATGAATCTATACTGTGCTCTTATTCTGTCACCAAGCTGACCCTGTCTAACCAGATCTCTTCACTCTGCTCATGTAAAATGTATGCTGGACTACTAATAAAGTACTCGGGTTAAGCAGAGAGACATGGGCTGTTTGTATAAGTCCCCATCATGGATGCCTACAACTCCCACTTGGTCATTTTCACCCAGCTTTTACCGCAGTGCTAACTTATGATACGTTCTGGTAGACCTTGTCAGATGCACCATTCCTACAATATCAATTTATTTATTATCTGGTGGCAGTCGGATCTCTTAGCTCTTGTTCTTTCATGGTTTCATAGTAGATGTGTGTTGGTCTGACCTCGCTGTACTGTAAGAGAGGTAGGCTTGTGGGTCAGATTATTAAATACATGGACCGGTAATAACTGGTACTGCGCAAGTGTGCATTTGTCCAGGATATGAGGAAACAGACATACGTCCCCTTACATACTTCGCCTGTACTGATTCATACATTCTCTCCATGCACCCCCTCTCTCTATATTCTACCCTCTCTCCTGCCCTCTCCGTGCAACCCCTCTCTATATATTTTACCCTCTCTCCTGCCTTCTCCATCCACTCCCTCTCTATATTTTACCCCTTCTAAATAATTCACAATTATGGCAAAGTTGAATTGTACATTTTCTGAGAATCCGACCCTTGTGCAAGGGTGGAACCTGTGTTTAAACTTAACACCTAACGTCAGTAAAAAACAAATATTGTCTATATTTTTTTACATCCTTTTCCAATTTATCTAAAAGTCAATTGACCGAAATTTTTGAGGATTATGTCTGGTCGTATTTTGCTACAGAGCTTCTAAAACGTCCTTATTTGTATTTGGAGCACCCGCCCGAATCCTTTCCTATATGATGACTTCACCTAGCTATTATCGCTCATCGGCGACCGTTTTTGCTCAGCTAAATTGGCTTCAAATTCATGCTTACACACATATATATAAGACAGTAGCAGAATATTGAGAAATTCAGTCTTATTATGTTATAATATGTGTAAATTTGGTACGATTTGCTTTGTCGTAATAACTGAGAATGAAGGAAAGATAAGGAAAACTATATGTAAGGATTTCTTATGCAACGAGCCCTAGGAAGAAACGATTTAATGGGAAAAGAGGAGGAATAGGATGATGTAATCGTTGATAAAATATGTGATACGTTACAGAAAAATAACTCACAAGTTGATATTTGACAAGATGAGATCAAACAGATTCTAATTATAGTAAACAGTGAAACATTTAACTAGTTTGGAGCACATCAAATATGGAAAAATATAATTGAATCCAGCTTGGAAAGGGAATGAAATGTACTCAAAAGAAATAGTCACTGCTTTATATCTTGGTAGCAATTTTGTATGGGAAAAGGATCTGTAAGATAGGAAACAAAACAAGCGAATTTGTTTGGGAACTAGACTTTTTTAACATCTCCGCTAAGGACACTATGTTGAAGCAACCAAGAAAAAAAAGCTGAATACCCGGACATAGTTTAACCCAGGGAAAATCGTTATTCTCTTTAACAGGGGTCTTGCAGTGGGAGATAGGAGGGAAATTTCAATATTGGCAGTGGGATGACCATTTGGCTGGGGAAGCATTTCTGTTTTATGACCTAATAGCATTTAGAAATAGCTTTTGACGGGCAGAGATTGGGCTTTGCTGTTGCCGTTGAAGTCCCTCCGGCTATTGGTGTGTGTGTAACAATGTTTCTGACCAAACCCATGAAGTGACCATGTGATTGCTGTTTGGTGGGGAAGTTCGAAAGGGGATTCCATTCAATCCAATTCAACATATGTGATGAGTTCCAGCAGAATGAGTCACAAGTCGCAAAATTGATATTTTTCAAAGTGTTTTTATTTCACAAGATCTCTTTATTGAAATGTTCTGATTCTTAGGGGGTTTAGCACTTATAATCGTATGAATCTATGTAACAAATTTCGGAACATTGTAATGAATAAATCTCTGCGTTTTGAAGGCCTTTGTATGGAATATATTTAGTTACTTTACTGGTAATTACCCACCCAGAAACATTGCACACTTTTTTTTTCAAAAATAAGAATATCAAACTTAAAATATAAAAATACTTATTAGGTGTCCCAGTGTGTATACTATCATTGGAATCACCTGGATCTCCTCTTTTTAAATATGGTGATATCTCAAAATCAATATTTTGCGACTTATGAGTTATTTTCCTAAAACGGATCACATATATTCTTTTTAAGCACGTACACAAGTGTGTACAAATAAACAGCAAGGCCCTGGTGAGGATGGTGTCCATGCTGTCGGTGTGACAGGCATGTGGGTCAGATTTTCAGAAAATATACAATTGGCAGCTCTACACATTTAGTCAATTCTGCTAAATTAGGCTGCAATTTGGCCATTACTAGGTAAATTTGAGTATATTTGGCATTGCATTGATTCTACCAACCTGTTTGGTTGGGTTGAACTTTATCTTCGTCTGAAACTTGGGTTATTTGAGAAGATTGGTGAAGAAGAATTGTACATTTTCTGAAAATCTGACCCATGTATAAACTTATACATACCTGACACACACACATCACATCACCATCAAGATCTCTTTGTAGGAATGTTCTCATCTTTGGGTATACACCGTTTAAAGTCGTATAAATGCATTTATGTTTAAAGTCATATGAATGCATAACTTCTAGACCGTGTATGAAATATATACCTGCATTTCTAAGGTCATCCTATAGAGTACATTTAAGTACTTTACTAGTAATTGCTCATCCAAAAATGCTGCAAACTTTGTTTTTCAAAAGAAAAATATCAAACTTAAATAGTAAGTAATGGTGCGTGGATTTACACTCCTTGTGTGTCTGATGCATTTCAGAACAACCAATAGTTTGTATTCCATTTATATGTCACAATTACCATATTTAAAGGGTGAAACCTGACACTGACACTGATTCCATGCATTTATAAAATTAACAAACGCCTTTGTCGTAGCAAGCTAGTTCTGATATATAGTGATCAAGTCATCTTAAAATGCACACTCAGTTCAAGCAATTTGATGCAGGAAATTGCGCCCTCCCCCCCAGCCCCTTGTGGACCTGTATCTTGAACCTAATTTCTATCCTAAATTGGTGTCATTTGAGAGGATTGGTGAAGGCGAATTATAGTACATCGCCTGATATCCTGATCCTAGTGACTAAATGCCACGGTGGGCTTACTCGCCGGGTGGGAAGGACAAATAAGATCCTCAGATTTAGGGGGAAGACTTAAGCCCTGTAAGCCCCCTGCTTTATCCGTGCCGGGTGCCCTTCTGCTAAAAGCAACCTACCCTTGCTAATATAAAGCCCATGATAAAGACCACACCAGCTGCTCTTGGGTCAGATTTGCAGAAAATGTACAATTGGCAGCTCTACACATTTAGTAAATTCTGCTAAATTAAGCTGCAATTTGGTCAATACTAGGTAAATTCGAATATATTCGGCGTTGCCTTGATTCTAGCGATCTGTTTGGTTAGGTTGAACTGTATTTTGAACTTTATTTTCGACTTAAATCAGGGTTAATTGAGAAAATTGGCGAAGTTGAATTGTACATTTTTTGAAGATCTGACCCTCTTATGTCTGCTTTCCACTCTTCACCTGGGTGCAAAGCATTTACTGTTTGTAAACAGGCACTATTGCATGGCTAAACCTCTTTTGTCCACTTGGCCAACAACGAAAATCATGCTCCCATTTCAAACCAGAAATCAAATTTCAGAGCGAGCGGTTGTAAAACCAGGAGTGCCTTGGAGTTTGGTATTCAAAGGCCGGCGATTAATTTCTGAAATTCATAGGTTCCTTCATCACTTCAGAGGTTTTCAGTTTAAATTATCTGACTTCACAAAAAGTAGTTTTGTCTGAAATTAGCTGTGTATGGGAGAAGTCTTAATGAAGTGTGCAATCTGGTATTTTAATATTTTTGAATATTGATGTTACAGGAAAATGAGCCACAAGTCGCACGGATTGGATTTTGAGATATCATCATATTTGAAAATATTAGATCAAGTCGGTTTCAATGATAGTAAACAATCTAATATATATTTTTATATTTTAGTTTGATAATTTTAGTTTTGAAAATATTTCTGGGTGGATATTAACTATAGTAAAGTAGTTAAATATGCTTCATAAGTTGACCTTAGAAATACATGGATATGGGTCAGATTTTTAGAAAATGTACAATTAGCAGCTCTACACATTTAGGAAATTCTGCTAAATCAGGCAGAAGAATGATGAATGCCAGCTATATCTGAGTATTTTTGGTACAGCATTGATTTATAGTATCAGTTCTGTTATGTTAAACTGCATTCTGAAGCTCATTTTTGTCATAAATGTGGGTTATTTGAGAGGATTGGTGAAGGCCAATTGTACATTTTCTGAAGATCTGACCCATATATTTAATACACTGTCTTGAAATTTGGTACTTATATATCACTAGAGTCATTAGAAAATGAGATCATTCCTACAACGAGATCTGGTGGATAAATGGCTTTTGAAAATATCAATTTTGCGACTTGTGACTCATTTCCCTGAAATAAATCAGATATCAGAGTTACTTTCCAAGCTTTCATTCGTCCTATGGGAGATGCCCTAGTCCCTTATTCTAACCTTATTGCGCATCATTTTTACAGCCAATTCTCTCAGCATGTCCCCATAACATACACCTATATATATTCTCTCCATGCTCACATGGGTTAGATCAATGCACCCTATTTCACCCTCATTTCACCCCATTCTACCCGGCCTGGAAGAGCTTGGTCAATACCTTTATAGCGTATCATGGAGGACCATGAATAATAAGGACAGGCAGATTGCCCTAGCTTGTTTCACAAATATATGCAGCTTTTTGACAATGATAAATCTAAGAGCACTCATGTTCAGAGAGTTATATGCAGTTGGTATGGGTTATATTATAGGGGTGTATCATGGGTCCTACTCCCAACACATGTACCATATCATTTGAAACTACAATATTCTAGCATTATCTTTTTGTGGACAAAAGATTTTTACCACATTTCCTCATATTATAACCGATAGGACTGAATTTATTGTGAGCTGTGAGCGAAACCTTCAAAATAGTGGCTAATTGACATTTAGGTTCTATATTTACTCCCACATTCCTATGTATAAGTATATAGCTGTGTACTGGGGGGAGGAAGAGGGAATGGCAATGTCATACCACACGCGTACAAATTACCACACTACTCCCGCCCATATAAATAGCATGTTGTACATACACCAATGCGGAGGAAAAGGAACAAATGTCCATTCTACCATGGTACAATGGGAAGCTAGCCTATAAGTGAATTTAGAATTGAACACTTGCGCTATGGTAGTGGGTTTTAGATATACTTCTCCTTTTCCCATTATTTCTCTACTCTTTTGGGGGACCTTTGTGTTATATCGTATATGTGATACTCTCAATCAACTCAATGAGCAACATGGGTTTCTGTTATCTGACGTTATACCCTTCTGGCTATATATATTTATTGGGTATATGATTTGTATCTGTATGTTGAGCTCGACAGAACAAATCTATATATTAATAGAATAGCGTCAAATCTGTTATTTCCCCTATCTCCTCTGAAACCGCTGGCCAGATCTCCAATATATTTCAGGTGCACATTGCTAGAAATGGTGTGAAGCCATTCCGCTATGTTTCATTAACAAATTAGGGATAGAAATAGATTAGAACTTTGAACACCCCCATCCAGCACTGCCTGATAACAAGTATGTTATAGTAGATTGTACTTGTATCAGTACCAGCTGAACATCACATAACATGATGTAATGCTCTTTCTGAAAAGATTTTAAAAAAAAATAATTATGTTTATTCAGGTTGGTATATAATTAAACTCTCACATAAATGTGTCTTCTGTCGTGCCCTGAGAAAAAGGCTATACATAAAATATGATGGGAAAACATAGAGATAAAAGAAATTTACATCTTAGAAATCTTTTTTATGTAAGACAAAATAGGAAAATATTTTTTAGGGATATTAGATATTAGAGAGATAAGAGAAACTGGGAATAAAACAATAGGTGAGGGCCCCTGTATTTTTAGATAATAGATTACTTATAGTCTGCACGGTAATGAGTTGGGGGGGGGGGGGAGGGATCCGTTTTTTCTATATTTTACCATTAGATAAAAATAAGAAATAATTATTGGCCACATCATTTAATACAGGTACAGGAAAAAAACGCATAACCAAGTAAATGATTTTGTTTCATGCGTTCTCATTCATTTCTGACATAGAATAAATCAAAGGGGACTTTCTATGACCTTCTGTTATTCAGAAAGTATAGTTCAGAGGCCATATATACATATAAATATACATGAGATTAACTAGGCCCAACAGTCTGTCATACATTGTTCTCAGAACTTTTCCGATGCAGGAATTGTAGGACATATAGAATTACTTGGCAAAAACTATGCATCGACAGTAGCGAATTTATTACATATAATTTGTTTGATTAGATTTGTCTGACAGAGATAATATAGTCTCGATTCCCCCCGTCTGTTGCATCTCCCCATCATTTTCCCTTTGAATGAGCTTCTCATTTCCACTGCATAAATTGAATCCCATCAAATGCCTCGTATAATAGGGGAGTTGCATCGCCGCCATTTTGAATCTTAATTCGCATGGAATTATGGGAGTAATGGTACAGTATACATATATAACATCTAAAGAAAGCATGTTATGTTCAGCATGGGATATTATCAGTGCTCTAATATCAATATCTATAAGTTTTACATGTTTTCATGACACAAGACTTCATCTTTCCCATCATGCATTTGGTTTTCATTGATCATTTATAGAGGCTATGATATAGGTGGAAACCCTTTTGAAATTGTTGATAAAAATGCTGCTAAATATTGGTATATCAGACCTGAACGGAATCCGTCCCAGCATGCACTGTGACAGGCATGCGCAGTGAGACATGCAACTCCCCTATTGGGAGGAAACCCGACGCCTTGCCAAAGTTTATACAACGTAAAATAGACAATATTCGAGGAAGCTTTATATAAGTAAGCCCTTTTGCCAACACATATAAATTCATATAATGTGATTTGTTTCAGGAAAATGAGTCACAAGTCGCAAAAGATGCATTTTGAGATATCATCATATTTGAAAAGACGGCATCAAGCAGATTGCAATGATAGTAAACAGTCTAATAATCTAATCTTTAGTTTGATATTTTTATTTTTGAATAAAAAAGTTAACCATATTTCTGGGGGGCAATAAACAGTAAAGTCACTAAATATACTCCATATGAGGACCTTGAATAAGTAGGAATAAAACGAAAGGATATATTACACACTGTCCTGAAATTTGATACATCGATTGATAAAACTATAAGTGAGAAACTCCCTAAATATCAGAACTGTCCAGTAAAGTGATCTTGTAAAATAAACACCTTAAAAAATATCATTTTTGCGACTTGTGACTCATTTCCCTAAAACACATCATATATGGATTCATGGATGAAGTAAAAATGGGCAGACAAAATCAATATCTATTCTGAATCCAATGTATGAAGTTGAAATAGGATGTGAGTAAATGTATTATAGCCTCATAAAGGTCCGGGATATCCGCACATAAAATCTGGAACTGGTCCCTGTTGGTTTCCAAACATGCTTCAATGTCTAAGCCATGCCCATATTGGAATGAAAATAGAGAAAATGATGAAATGGTATGTGGGTCAGATTTTCAGAAAATGTACAATTGGCAGCAGTATACATTTAGTAAGTTCTGCTAAATTAGGCTACAATTTAGTCAATACTAGGTAAATTCGAGTATATTCGGCATTGCATTGATTCTAGCAATCTGTTTAGTTATGTTGAACTATATTTTGAACTTTATTTTCGTCTGAAATTTGGGTTATTTGAGAACATTGATGAATGAGAATTGTACATTTTCTGAAAATCTGACCCAAATATTGTATGCGATTTTGTAGCTCGCCCTTCCCAGAGAAAATATTCAACATTAAAAATGGAATCTGGGCTATAGTATTTCATCGATATTAAATCGTTTTCCTTGCTTTTCTTTCCTGTCAATTATTCCCGAACTATTCCCTCTATTTCAGTAGTTTCGTTACAGATTGTTTAAACTGTAATATTCGGCAATCATTCTAGGCTCACAGCCTCTCGGATCAGATAAGAATGGTATGTTAGTGATTGGACACCTACTGCGCTAATGGCTTCCTGGTCCTTGAGTAGGCGTCTTAATTGGATCTTAATGGATTTTTAAAATTCAGTTCAAGGCCAACACAATATTTAATTATTATAGAGAAAAAAACGCAATATCCCTTAGGTATGTTTTCACACGGTGCCTTTTGGGTTTTGGAGCGAGGGGTTTTCCCTCAGTTTGAAGGGAGAGGCTTTCCCTCAGTTTGGAGGGAATCTCTCAACTCAGAGCCTAAAGATACTTCGATGCATTTGGTCTACATATCTTGGTAGTTTTAGGCATACAGTGTATACCAAGGGAGTAACTACGCTCATAAAGAAAACTCAACGGCGTTTTGCGCAGGCGCAAAGCGTATTAAATGGAGGAATAACGCAAAGACTACGGCAGCGAGTGGAAAGTAAAAACCTATGCTATTCCGATTTCTTATTTGAAATGCAATTGCCCCCGAGAAGCCTGCGTTGGGTAGACACCAGGGTCTACTTGGAACAGTCAATAGTAAGAGTTGTAGCCTGTGCATGAAACCCAATGTTATTCCCATTAAAGTGCTGGGGTACGTTGTGTGAGTTTAATAAGAAAAGGGAAACTGTATTTGGAGATTCATAATACACCTTTCTCCGTACTTCTGGGCCTTGTTTCATAATCAGGGACATAGGAATTATGTAGAAAAACATCCCTTTTAGGACACATTCCTTTTCATAATCAATGTTGAGAACTCCTCCTTTATGAAACAACACACAGAGGGTAGGAGTACAAATACAGTGTATGTATAGGTTATTGCTACCCACCATTGTGTGTATAGCCTATTGCTACCCACCATTGTGTGTATAGGTTATTGCTACCCACCATTGTGTGTATAGGTTATTGCTACCCACCATTGTGTGTATGGGCTATTCCTACCCACCATTGTGTGTATGGGCTATTCCTACCCACCATTGTGTGTATAGGCTATTGCTACCCACCATTGTGTGTATAGCCTATTGCTACCCACCATTGTGTGTATAGCCTATTGCTACCCACCATTGTGTGTATAGGTTATTGCTACCCACCATTGTGTGTATAGGTTATTGCTACCCACCATTGTGTGTATAGCCTATTGCTACCCACCATTGTGTGTATAGCCTATTGCTACCCACCATTGTGTGTATAGGTTATTGCTACCCACCATTGGGTGTATAGGTTATTGCTACCCACCATTGTGTGTATAGGTTATTGCTACCCACCATTGTGTGTATAGCCTATTGCTACCCACCATTGTGTGTATAGGTTATTGCTACCCACCATTGTGTGTATAGGCTATTGCTACCCACCATTGTGTGTATAGGTTATTGCTACCCACCATTGTGTGTATAGGTTATTGCTACCCACCATTGTGTGTATAGGTTATTCCTACCCACCATTGTGTGTATAGGTTATTGCTACCCACCATTGTGTGTATAGCCTATTGCTACCCACCATTGTGTGTATAGGCTATTCCTACCCACCATTGTGTGTATAGGCTATTCCTACCCACCATTGGGTGTATAGGCTATTCCTACCCACCATTGGGTGTATAGGCTATTCCTACCCACCATTGTGTGTATAGGCTATTCCTACCCACCATTGTGTGTATAGGCTATTCCTACCCACCATTGTGTGTATAGGCTATTCCTACCCACCATTGTGTGTATAGGTTATTCCTACCCACCATTGTGTGTATAGGTTATTCCTACCCACCATTGTGTCTATAGGTTGTTTCTACCAGCTGTGAATGCCATGTAGGAAGGATTTCGCTTATTTGTTTAAATATGTGGGAATTTAAATGTCTGGCCAATACAAATATCTAAAAAAAAACAAAAAAACCGTTGTACTGATGGCTAAGTACTGCACCTGTGGGTCAGATTTTCAGAAAATGTACAATTGGCAGCTTTACACATTTAGTAAATTCTGCTAAATTAGACTAAAAATGAAGAATACCAGGTATATCTGAGTATATTTGGGATCGCATTGATTGATAGTATCAGTTCTGTTATGTTAAACTGTGGGTTATCTTAAATGTGGGTTATTTGAGAGGATTGGTGAAGTCGAATTGTACATTTTCTGAAAATATGACCCCTACACGCCAGTCAAATCTATATGTAATCTAACGAGGGTTCCCAAACATAACGTAGGAACGTCATTGAGGAGCGCCGCATGAAATTCGAACAGCAATTTGATCGGTTAAAAACCGCTTACGGTTATTCAACCCAGACAGGTCAAACTCCTCCTTCATTCCACTTCTGTCCAACTCAATTTACTCGTTAAGATCCACCTCACGAGGAAAATTAAAGCCAGTCAATCTGTATTTCCATTCTCTTCTAGTTTGGAAGATAGCCCCGAAGTAAAATAGTTAATTCCCTATATACACTGACATTAATCCCAAACGGTACTATTCCTCAGATGCATTACACAGTAAATGAATCTCTTCTTGCCCAAGTAGATCCAGTAGCTATCCCACTGGTTAGACCCCCCTATCTTTTCCTCCTCTGTCCAGCCCCTGTGCTAAGGCCACCGCCGTTCATTCATTACTTTTTCTTGCTTTGAGAGTTACCTAAGACATCTATTAAATGAAAGTTAACGTCCCTTACCGACTGTTTTAAGAAGTAAGTAATAATCTTGCTTTACTTCAGGGTTGACCAAGATAGGACAACTGGACGTATTGGTTCATATAGGTTGTTATTGGTTGCTATTCATTTTGAGATGACATCATATTTGAAAAGCTGAGATTAACCCAATTCCAATGACAGTAAACAGTCTAATAATCTAATTAGTATTTCTAGATTTTAAGTTTGATATTCTTTTTTTTGAACAAACAAACTTTGCCATATTTCTGGGGGCAATAACTACTAAAGTAACTAAATATACTCCATATGAGGGCCTTTAAAACGAAAGGATATATTGCATATATTTTCCTGAATTTTAGGACAAAATCGTGCAGACTTCACCTGACAACTGGATGATACTAATTGGTGTTGATATTTTTCTGAGAAAAACAATTAATGTATAGGGACTATTAGGGAGGATATAGGTGAAGGTTTATTAAAATTCATCTTGTCAGAATATGATTTAGATTACGAACATGTCATGCCCCATTTAGATTACAAATATGTTATGCCCTAAATTCACTCTTTTATGCCTATCAATTTTAACTGTTTACTGAGAATTGAAAGTATTTCGCCTACATCGAATATTTTATGAATTTTAAACCCTCATATATAGTGACATTATCGCTAGTACAGCAAGATATTCTGAAAGAAGGGAAACAAACCTTCGGATAACATGGATGTATCATTTGTACACGTAAGTGAAAGTTATAGAAATGTGTGAAATATTTTACCTAGTGTACCTTTACTGTATTATATTATCGAACCATTAAAGAATGCTTCATAGATATTATCTACCTAGCATTATCGACACTTTAGTACCTCTTCTATACATGCATCTCCATAAAACTAAAACATATCAACAACAGAAACATAACCAAATGGCACTGCCTCGGCAGAAGCGCTGTTCTTTTCTTTAAAAGCATTTGCGAATTTGTCAACACGTTTCCCCAGTCTATCTCTGCCAGGAAGAGTTGTCTGGGGACATGGCATTAGAGTTTCTAAGTTAGAATCCTTGAGTATTATGTGCATACTTAATGCTTCCTACATGGCCTTATATTTCTTTAACTGCTCTTAGCTGCTAACGTGCTCTTAGCTGTAAGGTGCTAAAGGCCTACTGTAGTAAAAGGAGGAACAGCTTGGGCAGGAACTTGGGGATCTTATAACCAATAGGGGACTTGCATGTGCCACTGCGCATGTCTATTGCAGTGCATGCTGGGATGGATTCTGTTGAAATCTGGCATACAAATATTTGGGAAAGTTTTATCGAAAATTGCAAGAATTTTTTCACCAATATTAGAGTTTGTAAAATGAGTTATGAAAACCAAATGCATGATGGGAAAGATGGGGACTTGTGTTATGGAAACATAGATAACATATAGATATTGACATTGATAAATATTCCATGTTGAACACGGCATGTTTTCTATAGAGTTTACACTGTACCATTAGTCCCATAATTCAGTGCGAATCAAGATTCAACAAGGCGGCTATGCAAGTCCCCTATTGAGACTCTGGGCTAAGATCTGTGGTTCTACTTTCGTAAAGTTTGTCATGGCGACCACGGTGTCGTCCTGTGGCTCAGTTTTAGAAAGCTGGGTGTGATTTATTTGGTTAAGGACAATTCTCTGAGGGGAACATGCGGTATGAAGTGTTTTTAGCCCTGTTAAGAAGTTCGTTCTGCTGGAAACCTTGAGGAAAAGATACTTCAGGAGCGATTGTTTACACATGAAACTGATGGGAGAAGTCAAATATCGAAAATTAACTCGAGTCGTTTGTGTTGCATAATGAGTTGGATCCCATTATAAGTTATAGTAAAAATATCTAATATGTTTCATGGAAAATGTGGTTTAGCTGCATGAAAGTGAGGCTTCACAAAATATCGATTATAGTTTTATAAACCCTTTAAAATAAGAAATGAAAGGAAACTCATTGCAACATGAGAATTATACAGGAAACAAGTCACCCTATCGTATTCATCTGTGATGCCATGCACTATGCCCAATTGTCATGTACTACTACACGTACTTAACTTCAACCTACAGCACAAGGGTTAGATCTTCCAAAAATGTACAATTGCCAGCTCTACCCATTTAGGAACTTCTGCTAAATTAGGCTGAAAATGATGAATTCTGGATATATCTGAGTATATACAGTGTCGAATTGATTTATAGTATCAGTTCTGTTACGTTAAACTGTACTTTGAAGCTCATTTCTGTCTTGAACTTGGGTTATTTGAGAGAATTAAGGAAGGCGAATTGTACATTTTCAGAAACTCTGACCCACAAGTTCAAGATCTAGCACGCATAGGGCCTACCCCTATAGCCGATTAATATAATATAAATTACAGGCCAGAAGTAATAAATTGCTATTCTCTAACCCTTTGAAATAGCTCCTCTCCCGCCCGCCCCGTCCCTGAGAGAACATTCCCCATTATTCTATGAATTCCTTAACATACCTATTCGTACATCCGAAGCATACCCACCCAACACCCATAAACGGGTCAGATTTTCAGAAAATGTACAATTGGCAGCTCTACACATTTAGGAAATTTTGTTACATCAGGCAGAATAATGATGAATACCAGGTATATCGGAGTATTTTTGGTATCGCATTGATTTAAAGTATCAGTTCTGTTGTGTTAAACTGCCTTTTGAAGCTCATTTTTATCTTAAATGTGGGTTTTTTGAGAGGATTGACGGAGGCCAATTGTACAATTTCTGACGATCCGACCCAAATCAAAGACACACACACACACACGCCACCTATAGTCTTTGACCCAGCGACCCAGTGCCTCCACCTCCCGGTAGAGAGGCACAACTACAAGGGGCAAATCCCTCATTAAGACATTTACAAATTTACGTGTCACGGTAGGGGCTCATTTGGGGATTTATTGCTTCTGGCATTGACATGATGGCGATTCCCTCTTTCCTGTGCTCTGACAGAGAGTATTGGTGCTCTGACGTCCACAGTCTATTTTTACGTCCTGTTTATTTCCCCTGGATCTCCTCCCCTTCGCTGTAATCATTCCTTCCCACTATCATTTCTGCCCGCAGATTGTTGCACCGCCCTGCCTCTGGCGGCCATAAACAAGGCTAAGATCTATACAGGAAGAGACTCATACATGGAATGGGTGTGAAGTCGTGACTGGTCGTTTGAGGTTACTGGAAAGGTGACTGTCCTATCGAGACAAGCGTTGTGAAAAGGTGATAAGACTAAGAGATGAGTTGTTAATTTACTGATTTATAAATGATGTGTTATGTGTTACAGAGAAATTAATTTTGAGATATTATCATATTTAAAATATGAGATCGAGCGGATTCCAATGGTGGTAAACACGAAGGACTTCTAAGAAGTGTTTTTATGTTTTATCTTTGATATATTTATGTTTGAAAAAAAGTTTGCAATATTTCTTGGTGAACCATTACTAGCCAAGTAACGAAATATACTCTATAGTATAGGATGACCTTCAAAACGCAAATAATTATATATTTGATACACTGTCTTGAAATTTAGTGTATGAATTTGAGTGTGTGCAGCCACACATATTTCAAAAGTAAAAATGTCCTAACGTTTACTATCATTAAAATCAGCTCGTTCTCATCTTCAAATATGATGGTATCTCAAAATCATTTTTTGCGGCTTGTGACTGTTGTCTTGTGACACATCAAATATATATAATTCATCATTACTAGGCCTACATGCTAGAGTAGTGGAATACTATCAAGCATATCAGCATTTCGTTCAGATCAGTCACAATTATCACAAGGGTAGCGTGGCCGAGCGGTCTAAGGCGCTGGTTTAAGGCACCAGTCTCTTCGGAGGCGTGGGTTCGAATCCCACCGCTGCCAGTAGTTTTTGCAACTGTTGACTCGAATTTCCTAAACACATCACATTTTGTGGATCCTTTGATTCACTGAGTAGAGTTAGCTTTATTTCATTTAATATTTTATCTAACTGTATCTTGGCGTAAGTCTCTCATCTATATGTCCTAAGATACTGTGTTCAATATAACATATATGTATTCTCCACAATTTCGGATATGTTATATATCGCCAAATGCCAATTTAAGTGACTATCCCTAGAAAATGTTGGGAACTTTGATGAAATATTAATGTTTGAAAGGATTCTTATCAAGTCATATATATTCCCACAACATCAAATTCAAGCAAAAACCGAAAAGCGTATACATAGATCTGACATTTGAAGAGGACCTCTCTGCTGTGATGCATAGCTTAATCTCTGGGAGAGATATAAGCACAAATATATCTGAGCTCTGAATAAATGAATAGATAGACAATATGTACTCTCTCATCCTATATGTAGATGCATCCACTCCAATGTTCAGAAGTTCTGATAGGAAGAGATATGTCCGAGTTAAACGTTAGAATACAGTAACATAATACATACATATTTGCAGGTTCCCTAATGTACACGCCCTTTATATGTAATGTGTCACAGGAAAGGGAGTCATGAGTAGTAAGATTTACTTTTTTAAAGTAGTTTATGCCATGATAGACCTGTGTGCATATTCACAAAAAGAGAGCCAGATTAGGACGAGGCATTTATGCCTGCGTACATTTCACTAGTGAGGGCTGCCTTTTGAATGCAACCAATTTATAATATTTTTTTTTGACAAATCTGTATTCAGGAGGATAGGTAGCATTTGTCAAGTCATGTCAATATAATAATATAACGCTATTTTGATTGGTTGCGCAAATTTAGTTGCGCAAATCAATGATGCTCATTTCATGATGTTCATTTCATGATGCAAGGCTGTAGGTGCTTGCCTTTGCCGAGTCGGAGGGTTGCAAGACATTAACTAAAGGTAAATAATGGGCCAACAGAGAACTTACTAAATGTGTAGAGCTGCCAATTGTACATTTTCTGAAGATCGGACCCCTATGACTAATACAAGAAAATAATTACTTGTATACTTGTAATAAAAAATGAGATACATCACGTTATTGCGAAATGTTCTATGTCCATAAACACGTTTTTAAAAAAAATCTGTGAATATTCTGTCAATAAAATGTGTTAAAAAGAAAGGAAAAGTAGTGGCACTTGCAATTGCAGTGGACACTATTTCCCTCCATTGGGTTTCATCTTTTGGCCTAGGCTGGACAGGCCAGAAATAATCAATTTCAATTTTCTAACCCTTTGAAACCCCCTTGGATAATTCACGCTCCCCTGTCGTACCACTTTCTACCATATGGGGCACATACATTGTATCCACATGAAGTACATCCCAAAAACCATAACAAAATATAACAAAGAATAGCCTCTCTTATTAAAAACAACTTTTAAAACTAAAAAATGACTGCAAGTCCGTGAAGGCATTTTGTGTGAATATAGTATAAAAACCTGGATAGTGAACAGAAGAATTGTATGGCAAGATAAAACAAGGCCTTAGAAGGGAATCATAGTTAAAGTCATGTCAAAGGACGATAAGTCCTTTAGGGGGTGCTTATCTTAGGGGAGGGATATGTATGGCTAGTAGTTTAGGGAATTGGGCATTTCACTCGGGAAATAGCATAGCCTGACATCAATACCAGGAGGATATGTACAACTAACAGTCGAGGAAATGTGGCAGCTTCATCCTCAAATTGAAACACAGACATAAATGCTTGGTTTGCCCACCATACAAGTTGTGTTTTATCCAGCAATTGAGAAACTGAAAAACCATCGTGCTTTGGCCTTGGTTTTATTATTGGAAGGTGGGGAGAAGGGGGATGAAACTTTTGCAGTGTGTAATTGTCATTAGCAGGAAGATGTGTTTGTAGATCTATATGTTTGCCAGTGTTATTTATGTATCTTAGTTTTAAAGCAGAGTTTTAAAGTTTTCACTCAAGAGATGTCATGGGTCAAGTCTCCAGAAGATGTACAATTGGGCTTCACCAATCCTCTCAAATAACCCAAATTTAAGACAAAATCAGGTTCAAAATACGCTTCAACATAACCAGACAGATGTATTGAATGCATACAATACAGAATACACTCAGATATACCTAGTATTTAGTATTGTTCACTCTAATTTAGCAGAATTTGACAGATGTGTAGAACTGTAGATTGTGCATTTTCTGAAAATCTGACCCTCATGGGTGGAGGTGGGAATTGTCAACCACTCAAACAAGTAGTGCAATTAGGCTATAAGAAGGCTTGAACACCTACCTCCAGCTGGAGAATGCCCCATTTATGCAATTATTAACTGAAATATAAAGTCTTCAAATAAAATAAGATGTAGTACAGTAAGAAATCGCTTCTTCTTCTTCCTCCTCCTCCTCCTCCTCTTCTTCTTCTTCTTCTTCTTCTTCTTCTCCGTCATCTGTTTCTTACCCTTCTTCTCCTTTTCTTTTTCTTGTTCGTCTTTTTCTTCAATTGAACGCGAGGCTATGGTTGCAGGTATCATTAAATCAAATTAAAACACCGAGATCATATGTTCAACTGTAATTGCAACCGATACCACTTAAGAAGGAGCTGTTTGTATCGTATTACTAACATGGAGGGACACTAAGTTTGGTTTACTCACATACAACTGTAATCACACTTATACTGAACACTCCAGTAGTCATAAATAGGGGATTTGCATTGCCGCCGTTTTGAATCCTGAACTGCAGGGAATCATGTGAATAATTGTTGAGTTTAAAATCTATTTTTTTAAACGTGTTTATTGCTACATTTAGCGTTAAACGTTTATTATGAGTTACATTTAATTGACTTTGAAGTAGATCCCTCGTTGCTTGGAGGAGGATCTTTGACATAATTTATTCGTGCACATAAAACTTTATTACTCACAATAGGCAAAATATCTCAGCTCAAGGTTAAGCCTCTTGCTGGTATACCTATAGAGTGCCTTTTACTGATCTAATTATCGATGGACTTAGAGCAATTGTGCTTACAAGTAGGATCAAATAAATGATAAAAAACATCTAGAATAATAATGCTACAGAATGATTTGATGAATGAAGAGGATGAGATAGGGAGAGAGAAATGGAAGGCAAGGTTTGTCAATTTTGTTCATCCGTAACTATAACGGACGGATAGACTTGATAAACGGATAGAATCTTTATTGCTACATACATACTGAAACATGGCAGAAAAAGCACATCGCTAACAATAAGCATTTTTTTGAGGTCATCTGCTCTCGATCTATATAATATTGCGGTAAGCCTTTACAATAATTACAAAACCGGTGAAATCATCATTATGTAGAAGATTTACAAATAATAAATAAATCAAAAGTGAAATAATTTAATCACACATATTGAAACGGAATGAAAAAAGAAATAATAAGTGATGAAAATACATTTCTACAAAACAATGTACCACATGCCTCTACATACAAATGTTATGTGATACACACTTCTATCCCAGGATGCACTGTAACGGACATGCGCAGTGGCACATGTAAATGCCCTATTGCAGCCAACTTCAGCAGAGGTTTTTGCCGAGTCACTTCCGGTTCTGCTTTTAAGTAATAATGATGATACTAGCGTAATGCCCAGGGGTTACTCGTGTTCCAATACAAAATACTGGTTTTATCTTCTCGATACGTTTATTTCTGAGAACTGAGATGAAAAAATGTTTTTGAATATTTGTAACGTTAGATCTAGCTACAAGTTTTTACATATTTCCTGGTAATTCCGGTGATATGGCTTCCCAAAGTTCTCATGTACTTCGTGATGTCCTGATTCTGAGACATATTTAGTTTAAAGACCTACCGCTACTTTCCAACTATATATTTTTATCAAATAACATATAATCATACATATAATGTAAAGTGAACAGTTAAATAGAATACAGATACTTGAATCAGGAGCCGGAATATTCACATGAATTGTTGTTTGTTTTAGACTTTTTGAGAAAAAGGCAGAAAACATCATGATTTCAAATGTACATTATGTGCATGTATATAGCTATTCTCCTCGTCTTTCTCTCTCCCTTTCCCTCTCTCTCTCTCTCCCCTCTCTCATTCCCTCTCTCTCTCATGCACACCCTTTTTGAATAAATGCGTTATTGCATCGATTAGAAATATACATTCAATCATATTGAGCTGCATTTTGAGCTTTTGAGTTTTTATAATTACATTTAGGTTATTAGAGAGGTTATTGTGAAGGCGAATTGTACATTTATTATGACATGATATCATAGTGACACTTGCCACTGACATGCATTGCGCAATTAATTACCTCGTTATATCCTGGCATCCATTGCTACGTCTCATACTTGCCCACCAGCACCCACACTCCTCCACCCACTTATGGGTCAGATTTTCAGGAAATGCACAATCTACATTTCTACACATTTCTCAAATTTTGCTAAATTAGAAAAATGAAAAATGGTAAATACTTAGTATATCTGAGTGTATTCCGTATTGTATTCATTCAATAAATCAATCTGGTTATGTTGAACTGTATTTTAAACCTGATTTTTGTCTTAAATGTGGGTTATTTGAGGGGATTAGTGAAGGCGAATTGTGCATTTTCTGAAAATCTGACCCATATACGAGTTACTCACATGAGCCGCTCGCCCAGTTATTCCTTCATCCCGAGCTGCTCAAGGACGGGAATCACAACCTAAATATAACTCAATTTCGGATAAGAGGAATATGGAGGAGGGACAGGAGGATGTGACGGAGGTATCAGGAGGAAGAGGGGAATATTGTCAGTTATGACTGCGTTAAGTATGAAGTCGGCATCATGCTGGTCCACGCAGGAGGTGATTTGTTGGTGTTTTACTGAGTGCGGGCTGTAAATGGGGACAAGAAGCATATCCAGTCCCCCAGCAGAGGCGCTCCTAACGCTGACCTTTAGTATACAGGTCAAGGTCATTTGCACTAGGTCAGCTTTAGCCTGACTCTTACAGGATGTTCCGGCGTTCTGGGATTCGGATTAATGGCAGGACCTTTGGTTTATGTTACCTTAAGCGCCACCTAGCGGCCGGCGTCCACTTCCGGTGCAAATTTTCTTCGGTGTCGTCTGCTCCTATTGCCATGGGAACAATTTGAGAGATGTTCCCCCGCATGGAATGTATACTAGGAAAAAGTTGAAAAAGGGGAAGGTTGAAAAAAATGGAAGTCATGCAATGCATGGTGGGTAGGAAGGAAGGACAGCTTGACCTTGACCTTGCTATCAGCGTCCCCTTGTGTGAATATTTTACATCACTCCCCTTCTTGAACCACTTAGGGGAATGGTCAGAATTTACCGTGGGAGAATGACCAGTGGGAGAATGACCAGTGGGCAGCTGTGGTCATTTTACGAAGAGGTTGGTGAATGGTTTGGGGTTGTTATACAAACGACGACTAGGGTCAAAAACAGCCCTATCATTACGGATTCCATGGCCATTATATAAAGGAGACGGCTGACTGGTTCACAGAGAGTTTTTTATGTGTTTATTTTTGCGGGAACTAACTGTTGGTTGATGAGGTCGACTCCAATGGGATATGGGGAGAGTGGGTAGCGATACATTGTGCTCCAGAGGTATGGCATATTTAGCATTCAGACCATAGGGTGGTCACTTATCTGACCACCACAGACTTTCTCATAACCCTCCCTATGGAAGGTCCATCGAGTCACAGGCCTTCAAATCATTATGCGCTAACCTTGAGGCAAACCACAGACCCTTGCCCAACCTAAATGCTACCTTTACTTCAAGTTTTAAAACATCTGTGTTGTTCATTCAAAGTGCTCTGAGGAGGGCTGTAAGAAATGTAAATGCTCTTTAAGAAAAGAAATGCTCCCTTCCAAGGTGTGTATTTCTCACAAGTGATTTTCAATATTATGGCATGGATTGCCAACGTCCAATAAGGGATTTGCATGTGCCACTGCGCATGTCTATGACAGTGCATCTTGGGATGCATTCTGGTGAAATCTGACATGACGATTTTGGCAACATTTTTTATCAAATATTGGAAGAATGTTTTCGTCCAATATAATAGCTTTTGTAAATCATCTATGAAAAACAAAAGCATGATAGGACAGATGGGGACTTGCGTTATGGAAACATGTCTAACACAAGAATATTTGCATTAGAGCATTGTTACACTTTCCATTCTAAACATGACATGTTTCCTATAAATGTATACTAATACTGTACCATATGGTCCATGCATAATTCTATGCGAATCAAGATTCAAAATGGTGCCTATGCAAATCCTCAATTGCTCGATCCCTACATCAACATTTCTTTTAGATTTAAAAGCAATCTAAATAAGTATAGATATATGCTAATTGGTTGAAATGTATTTATCATTCTAAGAATGTTAACATTAAAAGTTACATAACTGTTTGGGAGAGAAATAAAGAGAGATGTCCATGTTCATCATAAAACAATTGTTAACTAACGATGATGTTATATGGAGAGAGCAACACAGAGTCACTCGTCATCTGGTGACCTTTATGAACGTCCTTCAAAAGACTTGTTATCAAAGGCTTCCCACAATAGAGACTTGGGGATTTTTTACCTCTGAGGGTTAGACCAATATAAGCCCCATCTCACTTATGGTTCTTAACAGGCCCAACAAAACGTTATAAAATGATATATGTGATGCGTTTTACGAAAATAAGTCACAAGTCGCAAAATTGATATTTTACAATGTGATTTATTTACAAGATCTCTTCGTTGGAATGTTTTTATTCTTGGAGTATCTAGTGCTTGAGGATGTATGAATTCATGTACCAAATTTCAGGACTGTGTCTTAAATATAATCTTGCATTTCCAAGGTCATCTTATAGACTATATTTAGCTAATTTACTAGTCTTCTCCACCTAAAGATATTAAAAGAGCATTTTAAAAAAAATAAAAATATCAAACGTAAATATAAGAATAAGTATTATTATGTCCTACTGTTTACTGTCATTAGAATCGGCTTGATCTCATCTTTTCAAATATGGTAATATATTAAATCCATATTTTGCCACTTATGACTTATTTTCCTAAAAGGGATCACATATGTGCTCAATTCAAATGTTCTATGTATACGTGTATTCAGTTGAAGTAATGTATTGTCTTTCGAGAAAGTAGAGTGATTATTAACACAGACATTTCGCTTGACATCTTATATTGCCTGTCGTCTCTTCAAGCAACAATGAACTGATTGTAATACTTGTATTGTATGCGACCATGCCTTCTATATGCTTTCTAACTTGCGTATTGATAAACTGTTTTTTTTTCTCAAAAATTAAAATATCAAACTTAAAATTAAACTTATTAGTTGTCCTAATGTTTACTATCATTGTAACCAGCTTCATCTCCTGTTTTCAAATATGGTGATATCTCAAAATCCATATTCAGCGACTTATGACTCATTTTCCAAAAACGGATCACATTATTATGATAATGATGATGGGGGATGGTGATGATATAAAGCCTTTTTAGGAGTTTCTTCACCAAACATTTCCCTCGGGATTGCAAGAGATATCAAAGAAATCTCAACACTTTCTGCCTCCCTTCCCAGAAGTTTCAGGGAGTTTTCTGTTTCCGAAAACCTGCTCTTTCTTTCGTTCTTCTCCGTGTCTTCATCCATTGATCACGTTTCCTTTGATCAAATTTCCATCTGGCAACATTTCTTGTACTTTTTGTTGGATCCATCCAAATCAGTCCTCTGTGTTTTTTTTATTTTTCCGTGACAGAATCCTCTGCCTCTTGGGGAGGCCTCTGAAGTGCTTGCATCATTTATCATAGCGTAAGTGCTTTGAAACACCCTACCTGCTTCCGTTGTTTCTGTTTCTGTCTCTCATTCTTTTCCCTCTCTGTCCCTGTGTCTGTCTCTTTCTCTCTTTCGCCTCTCTTATTTTTGCCCTACCTTCTCTGCTTTTCTTTTTCCTCCTCCTTCCCTCTCTCTGTCTGTCTGACTCTTCCTCTCTCTCCCCTCTCACTCCCCTCTCTCCCTCTCATTCCCCTCTATCTCTCCATCTCTCTCCCCTCTCCCTCTCCCTCCCTCTCCCTCCCTCTCTCTCCCTCTCCCTCTCTCTCTCATTTTTGCTCTGCCTTTTCTGCCTTTCTCTTTCCTTCTCGCTCTCTCTCATTATCTATCGCTATCTACTTTCTCCCTCTCCTTCTGTCTATCTCTCTCCTGACCGTCCCGCTCTCTCCCATCTCCCCCACTCTCTCTCTCTCGCTCTCCCCCATCTCCCCCACGCCCTCAATCAGTCTATCCTCCTGTCTCCCGCCCTGTCCCTCTTACCCCTCCCACTTGCTTTTCATATACACCTTACTTTGTTTCCCCTCTCTCGTTTCCTTCTCATTCTGCCCTCTCTATTTCCTCACAGTCTCTACTCTCTTTATATCTCTCTCCCTGCTCTTACTCTCTCCCTCTCTATCTTTGTCCCTGCTCTTATTCTGTGATCATTCTGTATCGCTCCTTGTCCCTTGCTTACCTTCCTTTCTACCATTTATTCCCCTTGCTATCTAACCCCAACCACAACCTCACGCTCCCTCCTTTCTTCCTCCATACTTTCCCAATCTGTCCCGCCTTTCCATTTTACAATTAATGTTTTTTGACAGGTTCATCAGAACATGTATTATATATACCAGCCAGATGATATAAACATTTTGATAGAGACAGAATAGTTTACAGATTATTGGTCTTTTACATCTTTACTTCGTTGAAGAAAATCAAAGCACAAACTTGGTAAAAGCTTTTCACATGTCTTGTTGTTCACATCCCGGTTCTCTTTATATCTCTCTCCCTGCTTTCGCTCTGTGTCTCTCCCGTTCCTTTCTACCACTCATTCTCTCCCCTTGCTATCTCTCTAACTCCATCCACAACCTCACGCTCCCTCCGTTCTTCCTCCATACTTTCTCGATCTCCCTGGCTTTTCCTCTTTCCCATTCAAAATTATTCCTGTATTTTGACAGATTCATCAGAAAATGCATTATTATATACCAGCCAGATGATATAAACATTTTGATAGGGACAGAATAGTTTACAGATTATCGGTCTTCTCATTTTGACTCCGTTGAGGAAAATAAAGCCAAAATCAAAGCTTATGAAGCAGAAACATTGCGAAAACTTTGCATGTGCCACATCCCGGTAGCTTGACCGGTGAGACTGTCATAAACTAGTTGTCTATAACTGACTCATAGTTTATTTGATATTTCCATGATTCAGAGTTTCTAGGTCGCTCTCCAATTCCCCATTCAATCCCCGCCACCCTCATTTCTCCCATTGTCGTGTCACAGTCCCTTTCCTTTATTTATTTCTCTAACTCTCGTGGCTATCCCTCGTCTCTCGAACTCTCTCCATCACTTTACCAATGTCTGCCTTTCTGTTCTGTTACCTAATGAATCATTCTCTCTGTCTATATGCCTCTCTCTGGCTCTCTCTGTCTTTCTGTGTCAATCTCTATCTCCCCTTCTCTCTCTCTTTGTCTCTGTATATCCCTCTCTCCCCTTCTCTCTCTCTTTGTCTCTGTATGTTCCTCTCCCCCCTTCTCTCTCTTTGTCTCTGTATATCCCTCTCTCCCCTTCCCTCTCTCTTTGCCTCTATATATATGTCCCTCTCTCCCCTTCCCTCTCTCTTTGTCTCTGTATATCCCTCTCTCCCCTTCTCTCTCTCTTTGTCTCTATATGTCTCTCTCTCTCCTTCTGTCTTAGTCTTTGTCTATCCCTCTCTCCACTACTCTCTCTCTGCCTCTTTTTCTCTGTCTTTCTCTCTCACACCTTCTCTCTCTGTCCCTCTCTGCTCTTCTCTGTATGTCCCTCTCTCCCCTTCTCTCTCTCTTTGTCTCTGTATATCCCTCTCTCCCCTTCTGTCTCAGTCTCTATATGTCCCTCTCTCCACTACTCTCTCTCTCTGCCTCTTTTTCTATGTCTTTCTCTCTCACACCTTCTCTCTCTGTCCCTCTCTGCTCTTCTCTGTATGTCCTTCTCTCCCCTTCTCACTCCCAGTCCCGTTGTCTCTGTCGTTCCCATTCTCCCCTTCGCTCTCAGTCTCTGTGTCTCTGTCTATTCCTCTTCTTTCTACACATCTTCTTTCTACACAGTCTATCCCACACCGTCATCTGTATTTATTATACCTCCAGCTCTGGTTGCCAACCTGACCCTTCGTTTGACTCTCATTATCTTTTCAATTCATCCCCCTTCCACCCACTCTTCAACCTTTTATTCCCTTTTCCCTCTGTCTCTGTTGTCCCCTCCTCACACATATGGGTCAGATTTTCAGAAAATGTGCAATTCACCTTCACCAATCCTCACAAATAGCCCACATTTAAGACAAAAATGAGCTTCAAAATGCAGTTTAACATAACAGAACTGATACTTTAAATCAATGCGATACCAAATATGTTCAGATATACCCGGTATTCTTCATTTTTCAGCCTGCTTTAGGAGAATGTCCTAAATGTGTAAAGCTGCCAATTGTACATTTTCTGAAAATCTGACCCATATATATCTCCCCTTTGTTGCTGCTATGGCACGCTCCGTATCCACCTTACCCTGGCCTGACAATCATTCAGCATTATGCCAATTAACGAGAGCTCATCTGCCTGACACCATATCCCTCATAAAACTCTTATCATAGGCCAGCCCAAATCTCTCTAATCAGTTTGCCTACAGTGTGCCTGATACCGCAGCCCCTGTGTACCTTGTATAGGAGAATACTGCACAGTGGTCGATCCATAGCTAACAGTCCACTCAATCAACAAATGTACAGTGAAACCTCGCCTTGTGGACACTTCCACACACTCTAGGCCCAAAGATGAGACAGTCCCTTCAAACGGAGGGAAAGCCTCTCGCCTCAAACCGCAAAGTGTCATTATATTTTTGTTTAATATTTTGATTGGCTATGAATATATTTGACATTTATAATTTCATAATCAAAGATGAAATACGCATAGCAGTCCACGCAGCTATTGTTCATGCGTTGCCCATACATATAAGAGAATTGAAACAGCATAATGGGATGGTATATGATTAACAAAATTCACATACTTTGGCTCTTTTAGGTCCGATACAAATAAGGTATACAACCAAAGTAGCCTACACACTAGCAATTACAGATTCTAGACACCATACATAGAATTGACTAGAATCATTATATAATTCTGTTTTCTATCCTACCGAATCAATCTATTGACAGTGGTAATTATTCATAGTTGATTGTCGTAAGGTAATCATTAACACCGCATACAATTAAAAACAAGGGGCCATTCAAAAAACGATTACTTATTATAATTCCATTAAGACTGCAAAATGTCATTATATTCTCATTGGTAGTCTTACGCCAGGAAACCAATTAGCAAAGTAGGTGTCCAATGACTGACATATGATTCTTATCTGATTTGATGGTTTGGACCGAGACTGTACTATCAGTCAGTGTTTACTACTCGGCTCCTCTTATCACTATTTCATTCACAAGTTGAATTGCTCTTTCCTATTCTCGTTGATAGTGTTGCACAATACATTTGGTTTTTAGCATTTTCTATTGCTACTGCACGAGACAATGCTGAACTGCAAGCCAATTGTGCAGCATTTATTATAAGTTTGTAGTTTAGGAACCGAGACAATGTTTTTTGTACAAATCTTTATTCAGGATATAATGAAATATTGGCATAGGCCGTAGCTATTTATTGAGGGGCTCGGGCCAGGCCCGGTATTCCCCCCAACCCTGACTGGGAAATCTTCTCAAAATCGGTTCTTCGATAAAATAATATAAAAAATAATTCAAATATTTCAAAGTCTCCACAGAAATAATGGGTTGGAATATGTTGCCAGCACAATCCCTATACTAACACGAATACCACATATTTCTACCAATAAAAGTTCAATTCTGTTAGATCTGTGATTGTATAGACATTTGAGTGCAATGTAGTTAGGTCCTGCAAGAATAAATGAAAATTTCCCTATCAGAAATCTATGGTCAAGAGTGAGTGACAGTGGACCAGATTCTAGTGATGTGACCCCAGGTCACTTCAGCAATCTTAGAGTGACGTCACTTGAGGACACAGGGTGTTGATTGGACAATCAAGATGAAGCTGTGACACAAGCACGCAATAGATCCAATGACTCATATTTGTGATGTGCCTCGGGAAAATGTGTCACAAGTCGGAAAATTGATACTTCTCAAAGTGATTTAATCACAAGTTATCTTACTAGGAATGCTTTCATATTTGGAGTACCTAACGCCATCAGACACTCGCGACAGTGTGTTAAGTATATCCACGGATTTCTAAGGTCGTTCTATAGAGTATATTTGGCTTCTTTACTAGTAAATGTCCACCCACAAATATTGCAAACATTTTTTTCAAAAATAAAAATATTAAACCTAAAATATAGAAAAACTTCTTTCCTATGTCCCACTGTTTATTATCTTATTTATATCTCAAAATTCCTTTTTGCAACTTGTGACTCATTTTCCTAAAACCCATCACAGTTAATGTATAGTCTCTCTTCTCCCCCTCCCTCTCTCTCCTCTCTCTCTCCCTCTCTGTCTCTCTCCCCTGCCCCCCCCCCCCTCTCCCTCCCTCTCTTACTCCACTCTCCCTCTCTCTCTCCCTCTCCCTCTCTCTCCCTCTATCCTCTCTCCCCCTTGGTCTCCCTGTTCCTCTCACTCTCCCCCCCCCTCTCCTTCTCTTTCTTCCTCTCTCTCTCCCTCTCTTTTCCTCTCTCTCTCCCTCTCTCTCCTCTCTCCAGTCCCTCGCCCTCTTCCATCCAACCCTCGCCCCGTTGCCCCTGCGAGGAACTCCCAATGCGACTCTGACACAAACCACTCTACTTTAGCCTCATAGCATAAATCCAAAGAAAGGAAAAGTGCAAAGAAAGAATCCCAGCTGGTGTTGTCTTCATCCTTACAAGCTAGAACTTTTTAAGGACCAGACCCCAACACTAAGTATCCTAGACTTTTATATATTTTTTTTACCATCCATCCTTTCCCAAGGTCTGGTCTTTTCAATAGCACCCATAAAAGCTATCGATCGTATGACCAAGAGTGAAAAATCTCTATTCGTGTCACATAGTTTCTACAAAAGCCCGATGATTTGACAGCTTTTGCCCAGTCCAGCAATAGCGCAAAAACTCCCCACCCGACGATTAACGCCAGCTATGGCCAATTCCCATATCCTCTCGCGAGAAAACCCGTCCTGTACCGCTCTCCAAAGGAGGTACAAAAACGCTTTCCGGAAATAGCGCTGGCATCGCTGCTTGTGCTTGTTGGGGAGAGGAACACATGGGTCAGATTTTCAGAAAATGCACAATCTACAGTTCTACACATCTCTCAAATTCTGCTAAATTAGAGTGAAAATTGATAAATACTGGGTATATCTGAGTGTATGCTGTATTGTATTCATTCAATAAATCTGTCTGGTTATCTTTAACTGTATTTTGAACCTAATTTCCTTCTTAAATGTGGGTTATTTGAGAGGATTGGTGAAGGTGAATTGTACATTTTCTGAAAATCTGACCCACGTTTGTGAGACATATGGAAACGGCGGCCAGTAAATGATGTCGCTAGAGCTCTGTCGGACTCGGTAAATATCCACCTTTTTCACTCGTGATTAAGACAGGAGAATAGAGTATGTATTCATATCAAGAACTACGCCTTCCCTCTAACTTGGACGGAATTAGAGATGCTGGGCTGCATTGGGAATGTTTCTGTAGGCCTATTTAGTGGCAGTGGATGGGAGATAGGGAGGGGAGGGTGTCTAGCACAGTTCCTGTTTCGTTTAATTTAAGCGTTTTATTATTAGTTTAAATCTGTTTATTTAGTCCAAGAATTATATGAAAGGTAATTATATTTTGTTCTCAGCTCTAATTAAAGTTGCTTTCCCAGTTAACATCGGTTATAAGTAACGATTTCGTACTTCTTGTTTCTTTCCTTTCCGACCCATCTAAAATTCATTCATTTGAAGAAAGTTTTGACGGCTTTGGTAGGATTGTTTTTACTATAAGGCTTAATTAAAGTCGATATACATGGGTCAGATTTTCAGAAAATGTACAATTGGCAGCTGTACACATTTAGTAAATTCTGCTAAATTAGACTGAAAAAATGGTCGATTGTACATTTTCTGAAAATCTCACCCACATATTCCGGAGACCCACAAAAGTCCTTTCCTGTGGTGACTTCACCTTTATTTTCTCAACAGCGGACATTTTCTTTCCGCCTATTCCACTCAAAATACACGTATAAACATATAGCAGCAGCATGATATAGACAAATGCAGTCCTATAGGTCATAATAATAAATAATATGAATAAATTTGGTACGATTTTCTTTTGACATCATAGCTGAGAATACAGCTTTAAGCATCGATAGTAATACGATATACATAACTGACACGAAGCATCTAGAACATAACAATGTAATAAACATAATACAGATATAATAATACACCAAGATTATCGTATTACATTGAGTATAGGTTCGCTAGTATGGTTTGCTTGAAATATAATCTCCATAATTATTGTCGTGAAGAACAAGATGTGAGGAAGATACCTTTATTGAGTTACTTTTTCTTGTTCAAAGTTTTTAATCAGGCTTAGACAATTTCCTAGAATAATATTTCTGACCAACTACTACTACCCGAGTACAGCAGTATCATACAACAAAAAGCCTGTCTTGTTAATTAAATACGAATATATCTTACATAAACATAGCTACATTCTAGAACGAGCATACAGTACTCTCTTATTTGTTGTTGTTGTAGCTTTTATTTATCAAGGATGTTGGCACTGTCGGTCTAAACTCCCTATGGGGATGATTTGCAGCCTTAAGGGTGGTCTCCACTGGCTGCGGTAAGCTCTGCGGTAAGTCTTAAGATGGTTTTTGCTGGTTCTGTAGGAGGAGAGGAATGATGAGGTCCTATCCACATGGTTGACTGGCCATGTAGGCAGATCCTTGCTACTCCTCACCATCACAGCACCATCGCAAGGCTTACCGCAGAGCTTACCGCAGAGCTTACCGCAGAGCATACCGCAGCCAGTGGAGACCACCCTTTACCGGGCACATTTTTCTTCTAATTATAAGGGTAAGAATAACATACCCTACACCACTGTGTCGACGATTCAATGGTGGCCCTCACAACAGTTGTTCTATAATTAAATTCACGTCAATTATGCAAGTGACGGCACAAACAAAACGATACCGTATTACATAGACCATTTGAGATTGTATACGAATACAGAATGTTGTACAAGGTGGTCAGATAAGGTAATTATATACATCCCTGGCTCTTTCTTGCTCAGAATGAGACAGTGATAGCCAGTAGATGTGATATGCCACAGGAAAATGAGTCACAAGTTGAATGAATGAATGGAAATACATGGATATATTTAATAAACCGTCTTGAAATTTGGTTCATCTATATGACTAAAGGCATTAAATGAGTATATATTCATACAATATGATCTTGTGGATAAATCGCTTTTGAAAAATATCAATTGCGCAACTTGTGACTCATTTCCCTGAAACCCATCCTATATATAGATGGATGTCAACTACCTCTTAGTCTCTGAGGGAGGTGAGGCTAGCTCCCTTCTCACTGATCTTATTAGCATTCCCCAGGCACACCCAACGACATTTCTACAGGTGACTGCTACAATTGACCCTCAACCTAAAGAGATATCATATGAATATTGATAAGAAAGGGTAGATTCGGAATGGGCGGGTATATTCAGTTTAAAACACGTAGGAGCTTGATTGAGGTTTAAAAGGTAGACAATTTTAATATATTTATGTTCTCTAAACAAACTCATATTTCATCTTCAACGTTTCTCTTAAAGTTAGTACCTGATGGACCGATCTGATTAGATTGATAACATACGGTCCATATATAGGTTAGGCCAAACAAAGCAAAAGTGTGTTTTTGTTGTAAACCAGTTAGGCCAAAAAAATAAAAGGTGTTTTTCTGGCAGGGCGCGGGGTAAATGTTTTGGGGTTGTTTGTATCGTGAACAACCGGTTGCTGTTTTAATTACCTTTGATTTTTTAAAAGAAATGTTGGGTTGAAGCATTTGTAAGAAGTTTTTTTGTTTTCCTTTTTGTGTGTGATGGAGTGGGTTGAGGGTTTTACTGGGCCACCATCCTCCTGGTCTTAGCTTAGGAGCAGTGGTTCATGAATCAAACACATGGGTAAGATTTTCAGAAAATGTACAATTCAACTTCGCCAATCTTCTAAAAAAAACCCAAAATTTCCGACGAAAATAAACTTCAAAATACAGTTCAACCTAACCAACTAGATTGCTAGAATCAATGCAATATGCCACATATACTTGAATTTACCTAGTATTGACCAAATTGCAGCCTAATTTAGCAGAATTTACTAAATGTGTACAGCTGCCAATTGTACATTTTTTTGAAAATCTGACCCACATACAAATGAACACCTGTTCTGAATAATGAGGGATTACGAAGATTGATATAGCAAGAGAACATGAGATTTGAATGGAGTTTTTCAGATTAGATTTAGAGTGTGATTCATTGGCTTGGTAATGACTTCAATCTTCAAGGAGAGATGATTGTGTATGGGCGTAACAAGTGGAATTACAATTATCCATCCCAGGATGCACTGCGGCATCTCCATCATGATCAATGACTTCCTCTTACTTATGAGTCAGGTCTTTGTAAAATGTACACTTCGCCTTGAATTGATATATTTTGGGTATATCTGAGTATATTTGGTATTGCATTGATTTAAAGTATCGCTTCTGTTATGTTAAACAACATTTTGAAGCTCATTTCTGTCTCAAACGTGGCTTATTTGAGAGGGTTGGTTAAGGCGAATTCTACATTTTCTGACATTCTAACTCCTGTAAGAAAAATGGAAAATTAAGTTTCAATATAAAATATAGCTGTATTCGCTTTGGAAATGCTATATCTATTTGGGTCCTTTTGAACAACCGAAACCCTAGTCGTTTATCAAATATCTAAATGTCCATGTTACATAGAGAGGTAGGGCCTGGAGGGAGCAGGGTAGATCAGGTTCTCCCGGGTTGTCCCAAACTCCTGTGTTCTTGTGACAGGAAGCCTGAGCAGAGATAAGGGAACAATAAGCTGAGCCCCAGTGAATGATAGAGACATGTGCCATGGATGTAGATGGGTCTGTCAGCCCGAGTGTGTACATGTGCACTCCTATAGGGGCCAGATTTTCATAAAATGTACAATTGGCAGCTCTACATATTTAGGACATTCTCCTAAATTAGGCTGAAAAATGATGAATAGAGGGTATATGTTAGTATATTTGGGATCGCATTGATTTAAAGTATCAGTTCTGTTATGTTAAACTCCATTTTGAGGCTCATTTTCGTCTTGATGGTGGGTTATTTGAGAGGATAAGAGTAGGTGAATTGTACATTTTCTGAAAATCTGACCCATAGAGTACTAAAATATTGTATGACTCTAAGGGTGCATTGCACTATACATGATAAGATCGTGTCTTAAAGGCCTTGTAAAACCCTCTTAAAGTTACGACTACGAGAGCTTTATGATATGAGGGTTGTTGCATTGAAACTCATGCATTTTTGCGAGGTAAGAGGCCTCTCAGAGGTCTCTCAGTCTTCTCTAAGACTAGTCTCAGAAAATAATCGTATATAGTGCAATGCAGTTTACGATGGGAGGGACTTGTGAGCCCTCTAACAGTTGTTTACCACACAATCATAGTGCAATACACCCAATATGAAGCATTTTGAAGCATTTGAATTTCTATATGTTCTTGTAGTTCAGCAATTCCACCACACAAAAACAAATAATACAAAATATAGATAGATAGATCGAGGTAGACCGCTTTATATCAGTTAACATAAGTGATCAGTGATGTGATGATATAGAAATATTATAATTGCTCTTGACTTTTATAAAGCTCTTATCCGATATCCAAAGAGAATCTAAATCTTCGAATTTTACATTGACCTTTCACAATGATACAATTGCCCAATTGCCTTATTTACAGCTCTTATAATATTGATTTTTTCCGAAGTTTTAATCAAATTCCATGTGTACACATTTGAGTGACTGAACCCATATGTTAGTGCCCTTACCCGTATACCCTTGTATACTACCCCTGGAGAAGGGAAAAGGCCCGGAGCTGTCAGACTGGAGGCTAGGGACCTGTGACCTTTTTATCAGGGCTCAGGGCATTGGCTATGTGGCTCTGGGGTTGTCCTTACTGATACATGGATAGGTTTTATTGTCCTCACTGTCAGGCTGAGGGGTGGTATATATAGTATCCATGGTCTTCATACATAGTACAGTAGAGAAACGATATTCAGGCCTCTGTATTTATAAGCTGATAAGCCGACTAAAGTTGTTCAATGTTTGAAATGGAAAACTTCAAAATGAAATTTGGGAACTTATTACGGTCAGATCTTCAGAAAATGTACAATTCAACTTCACCAATCTTCTCAAATAACCCAAATTTCAGACGAAAGTTCAAAATACAGTTCAACCTAAATAAATAGATTGCTAGAAACAATGCAATGCCAAATATACTAGAATTTACCTAGTATTGACCAAATTGCAGCTTAATTTAGCAGAATTTTACTAAATGTGTACAGTTGTCAATTGTACATTTTCTTAAAAATCTGACCCATTAGCTTTTTCTGTACATCACTAGGAGGTCGTCCATGTCCAGCTTTGGTTTTTCCTGCATCTGATAACTTGACATGATTAGTATCCAGCTTCATTAAAGCAGGGGTTAAAACAAAACAATGTGCCAGAAAAGAATAGTCATCCAACCCCTATCCCATCCCTCTCCACATCCCTTAATGAAAGAGGAACATATTCCATATAATCCATGCACCAAAATTCACGTAAGACTTCAGGTAAGGCTGGTGAATGTCCTAGGATGATAAATGTCTGGGATGGTAGATGTCCTAGCGGGGTAATGTCCAGGATGGTAATTGTCCAGCAGGTAAAGGTCGGCGGGAGGATGTCCGGCGGGGAGATGTCCTGACACCCTTGACAACAGTTGTTGAATGTGTAATTGAAGACTAAAAGACAATTTTTTTTATTTTTTTTTTAGAGTTTTTATACAGCCAATCCTCCGTGACATGACAGTTAAACATTGACAGGCATGCACAGTGTACAAATAATGTTATGATCATGAATACAACTATAATTTGGTGAAATTGGAGAACTTAGTAGCTCTTTAGACATCAATAGGATATGATCATATATATTTCCACCTTTGGTTATCCCAGCATCTGATAACCTGACGAAAATTGTTGAATGTTTGAAATTGAAAACTTCAAAATGTGAAATCATCTATTATTTAAGTGAAATTTGAAAACTTATTAGCTCTTTCAACAGATCTCTAGGATATCATTATGTATTTGTTTCGGATACATTCCGTGAGATAAGCTGGCAGAGAGAAAGCGGCTAGGAACATGGAGGTTGTAGAATTGAGACGACAGAAATGAGTAAATTACATTGTAACTATCTGCCTGAAAGTAATTCTATATTATATTCCACAGTATCCACAATTATTGCAACTTTGTTCCCTCTTCTATGAGGAATTGGGCTTAGCTGTTATTTTATTCCGGTCTACAAGCAGTCCATCCAGAATTGGTTATTGTTTTTACGTTTTACGATAAATACATTATCACTAAAGATCTCTATGCGTATTGGGTCCCTCATTCAAGGGTACAAGGGGAAACATAGGGGAATTATTACTTAGGAGAAGTTATTGTTAGACAAGCATCAAGTCCCCCAACCAAACTCATTGAGCGCAGCAAAGGCCTTACTGATGCTTGGGTGATCACTGTCGAGGCTGTAGTGACTCTGATATGATAGTTTTAATTGTTTTTCAAAGTTTTGTTTATGAAATCAAAGACTTCTACAAGTCTAAGTAATTGTCTGTTCCATTGAAATCAATTGTTTAAAACTTCGAATAAGAAGCAGTAATGTCAAATGGTATATTAAAATATTCATCATCATACCTTCATTAGCTGCAGGGATCTGGAAGGACAGAGACATGGGTCAGATTTTCAGAAAATGCACAATTCAACTTCGCCAATCTTCTCAAATAACCCAAATTTCAAACAAAAATAAAGTTCAAAATACGGTTCAACCTAACCAAACATATTGCTAGAATCAATGCAATGCCGAATATACTCGAATTTACCAAGTATTGACCAAATTGCAGCCTAATGTAGCAGAATTTACTAAATGTGTACAGCTACCAATTGTACATATTCTGAAAATCTGACCCACAACAGTTAGAAAAATTCAATATTGTCCCTGACATTTTTATTAACCCTTTAATGGCGAAGTCTTTAATGAGAATTTTTTGTCGGACAAAACAACTTTAATAGATTTTTTTCCAATTTCACTGAAGCTTATTACAAGTATAGGTAATTGTTTGCCAATTAATCACAATCTGATATGGACAAGGGATTTTCTGAATTCATCAGACACAATATTGCTCCTTGTATTAAAACCTGCCAGGAGAAATGAATGAAAACAACCGTATTATAGCATCAATCATATTGTTTGTCGATTTTTCAATATTCAGAACATCAATAATGAATTCCTTGAAAGGCTTTCAATATATTAAGATTCATAAGAGAGGAACAGCCGAGAAAGGCGATCTCATGAAATTCAAAACCGAAATATTTTGATTAGAAAATAGATTTGTTTTTCTCTCCAGGTATACAACTGCCTGGTCATCTGATAACATATTAATTTTTAATTTCGGAATCTAATTTCAGTGTGTATTTATTCATACTAAGTTCAATAACCTGCACATTTAAATTCAAAACAATCTTTCTTTTTGACCGATCATACTTGTTTGCACTATCCGATCCGATCCGATCCGATCCGATCCGTTCCGATCCAATTTGATCCAATTTGATCCATTCCGATCAACCATATGCCATCAGATTCAAAAGTGAAGACAGAGACAGAGACAGAGACAGACCCAGTGGCCTGCTGCATTAGCTAAGGAAAGGGAACAACACTTTCCGTCCTTCCTTCACATCAGAAGGACCCGTTTCCCCTAAATACAGGTGAATGAATTCACACAAAAACTTCCTTTCCCAAGCTTGTGCAACAGGCCCCGCTTTGCCTTAGAACTTGTTGTTGCTTCCAGATATTGGAGCTATGGGACACAAGCGTTGCTAAGGCAACTGCAGTGGGAATTTGCTTGTTAGGGTATATACCTGATAACGGTTGCCATGACAGTGACAGGGTGAGGGTAGCTGCCCCTGGAGGATTGTACGAGGGTACAGTTCCCTGATACGCAGGCTCATGTATAAAGGCACGCTATTTGGAACCACGGTACACCATTCAATCTTAAGCTATTGTTTGATTTTAGGTTTACGCCTCTCTCCCCCTTTTTTCTTGCCACGCTTTGAAGGGATGGAAATCTTAGGGCGTGATGACACACTCCTGGGCCAGATTATCAACTCCCGAATCTGTGTAGTGTGAATGGGAATTGCGCTTCGATGTTATTTTATTCCGGTCTACAAGCAGTCCGTTCAGAATTGATTTTTTGTTTTTACGTTGGACGATCAATACATTATCACTTATCGGTTTTGTGTCCGAGTTTCCCGTGGTAGGTTATCGTTTTGTCAGGCAATTATAAGACACCAAGACGTTTTTTTCAACTATACCAGTCTATTGATTCATAAGTCCAAAATACCATATTTAATTCAAAAAGAAATTAATTAAATCAGATAATTTAAAACATCAATTTAGTGTTTAATTTAGAGCTGTATTTCCTCAAATTCTAAGAGAAGCTAGTTTTTGAAATCACTACTTACTGTGAATATCAATAAACCAATGACCGGTATTATTTAGACACTCCTAGATCATTACTTAACATTATCAAATACTCATAATATTCAGCTAGATAGCGTTAAAACCCTGCCCACACACAGCCGATTTGGCCCCCGATTGCCCCCCGATTTGGGTCTCCCGATGAATCCTAGTGTTTCATTTCCAGTCCTGGTTTATGTTATTTAAAAAATGTTTACCAGGATTTGAAATGGAATCATAGGATTTATCGGGAGACCCAAATCGGGAGGGAATCGGGAGGCAAATCGGCCGTGTGTGGGCAGGGTTTTACATTAGAAACAGCAAGGCTCAATTTATCCTGGAAGTACAATTGCCTTTCTTTTCTGCATCACAACCGGACTTCATTTCCAGTAGAGGAAACCCTCGTTGGTTGCAATAAGTCAGACAGGTCTGCACTATACCCTTTTATCACCGAGACCAGCCGAGCCTCTGAGCTGTTCTGACAAAAGGATTAGCATCCTAGGTCGAGCATGAGAGTATCCGAGAGAGATTTCCCAATATCTAGTTTCCTATAGTCGCCACTGAAGTGCACTGACACTTTGGGCACAAAGGCCATCGCATCACTGTCACATTGAGTCAGATTCACAATGGGAAAGGTCTTTAATATGGATATATATTATGTATATTATATATCATATATATATATAGAGAGAGAGGGAGAGAATATAAAGAGAGCCAGTGTGTGTATAGAGGGAGAAGGGGAGTATGAGGTGAGACGAGTGAGATGAGAGAAGAGAAGAGAGAGGAAAGAAAAGAGAAGAGAGAGAGAAAGAAAAAAGGGGATAAATGAAGAGAGAAAGTAAGTGTATGTGTAAAGAGAAGGGGTGTATGGGATGATATGACTACGATGAGAGAAAGAGAGAGAACGAAAAGAGTTAAAAAGTGATAAGAGAGGGAGAGTGTGTATAGAGAAGAGGAGAATGGGAGAACGGAGCAGATGTAGAAGACAGAGGCAGTGAGGAATGTGAATTAACAGACAGAAAATAAATTAATATTAGAAGAAAAACAGAGGCAGAAGGACACAAAAAGATACAAAAAAACAGGGACAATCCAAAAATCCAGACGGACAGAAACAGAGGCAGACAGAAACATAGACGGACAGAGACAGAGAGTCTGGCCCTGACTCTGCCCTGAAACTAGCCTATGTGGGTAAGATTTTCAGAAAATGTACAATTCAACTTCGCCAATCTTCTCATATAACCCAAATTTCAGACGAAAATAAAGTTAAAAATACATTTCAACCTAACCAAACTGATTGCTATGAGAAATACAATGCCGAATATACTCGAATTTACCTAGTATTGACCAAATTGCAGCCTATTTAGCAGAATTTACTAAATGTATACAGCTGCCAACTGTACATTTTCTGAAAATCTGACCTATGTATTGTACGGCACCCTGGAATAAGTTAGTTTGTCACAATATTCCCTCCAGCATCTGTTTGAGAATTGGTCGGAAATAGAGGTGTTCCTATGTACTGTGGCTCAACATTTCCTATCTATATTCACGTTTATAAATTCAACACTCTCATATAGCAAGGGATTTCGGCGGGTCGCCAAAATAAAATGTGAATTCATATGAAGCTCTGCAGAACAAGGCGCCAACGTTCGATTTTAACTGCTGGTATCGCTTTACCGCTATTTTCTATATGAGATTCCATGTATGTATTAAACTATTCTGCCACATTGTTTTAACATGTATCAATGAATACTCATACATGTACGCATACATTATGTGATGTGTTTCTGGAAGATGTGTAACAAGTCGCAGAGAAACTATTTTACACAGTGATTTATTCACACGATGTATTTATGGGAATGTTCTCATTTCTGGGTTTATAGTAGCATGAATACGTATAACAAATTCCAGAACATTGTATTAAATCTATACATTGATTTCTAAGGTCATCCTATAGAGTATATTTAGCTAGTTTACTAGTAATTGTCTAGTATTGAAAGCTTTTTTTTTAAAAAAAAATATAAAGATATCAATATTATATCATTATTATTATTAATTGCTCAACCAGAAATATTGCAAACTACTTCTTTTTTTCAAACTAAAGATATCAAACTTAGAAATACTTATTAGATGTCATACTATATACTATCATTAGAATCAGCTTGGTCTCATCTTTTTTAATATGATGATATCTCAATTTTTTTTGCGACTTGTGACTAATTCTCCTGGAACATATCACATATATAATTATACATAAACATAATGCAAGTCATGGTCATTATTTGTTATTCCATGCGACTGGCAGTACCAAAATAACATAGCCAGAACCAACTGGTACGAATCTTCCAGCCAGGGGGACTTGGACGCTGTATTATTGATAGCATCACAGCCGATGTGAATGGCTTCAAATTCTGGCGCTAATTGAGTGGGCTTTCTGCATAGGAAGAAAAATGGCGGTCTCTAGTCCCAGCTGTTATTACTAATTGGCTTCAATCTGTCTGACAATCCACTAATACAGCAGCCACTAGATTATTCCATATATATATGTCTGCATAACGGTATGTCGCGGTATGCATATATATGGGGGAAGTTGTTGGACGGTTTTTGTTATGAATTGTAGAGATTATAGGATGAAATCGCCGGAAAGTGCACAATTCGCATTCTGCAGTCGTCGCAAATAATTCAAATTTGAGATAAATTTGATGTTCGGAATTTGGTTCAACATATCCCAACAGATTGTTTGAATCAAGGCAATATCAATTATATTCAGATACTGTGAACGTATTAATGTTGGCGCAGTATTTATTTTCGCTATTTTCGCGCACCCACCTTTGTGCGCGAAAATAAATCCTGCGTGAAAGGTATAATTATTGCATAAGCAATGTGTGAGACTTCCTTGCTGCGCGAATTTAAATCTCCGCGAAAAGGCGTCATTGTAATTAGTGCGCGAAAATGTATCTGTGCGAAAATAAATACGTTTAATATAAGAGAATATAAGAGAAATAGGATTTATTTTTATGAAAGGTGATTGTGAACGAAGATGAATGACTTATCTCCAAGCCTTGTACATAGTGCCTGTCTTTAATACAAGCACATCGCTCCTATCAGTAGCCCCTGTCACTCCTCCAGGGTCCACCCTGGAGCAGTAGGTGATGGAGACCGGTAGACGCTCTTTAGGCGTTTCACTGGGAAATGGGATAATTAGGACAGGGTGTCTTGTATCTCCCTCTCATACTCCACCTCCTCCTGCCCTTCCATAGCACAACCTGGCTGGTATGGATTTCTGAAATTGTACAATTGGCAGATCAACACATTTAGTAAATTTAGCTAAATTATACTTACAGATTGTCAATACTAAGTGTATGAGAGTATATTTGATAGAACCTTGATTAAAACAGTGTGTTTGTTTATATTGAACTGTGTTTTGAACCGTGTTTGTTTTAAAATTGGGTTATTTGAAAGGATTGGTGAAGGCGAATTGTACATTTTCCGACGATTTCATCCTTATACCTCCAACCCATCTCCACCCTCCCACCGTCCCTCCTCCCCAGCCCCCAACAGCTGTCACGTGTCAGTTTGTGAGGAAGATGAATGATAACAGGTCAATGAAATGTGTTGAGGCACTCATCTAGCGTCCTTTTAATATTTTATAATGCTCCGTAATGTCTCCATAGCCTGCTGGTAACTGCCCGCGGCAGTGGTTCAGGAGGAAAAGGGGGTTACTAAAGAGCAGGTACCCCCAACCCCTTTTCCCTGCAATAGTCTGTTGGTAAAAAATTGTGATTTGTAAAATCAGTCATAAGTCGCAAACATGTTATTTTTCAAAAGTCTTTTTTCCCACAAGATATTCTTAATTGAAATGTTCTGATATTTAGGGGGTTTTGCCCTTTGAGACATATTAATCTATGTGCCAGATTTCAGGTGATGGTATTGAATATATCCTTGCGTTCTGAAGGTCTTCTTATGGAGTATATTTAGTTACTTTACTGGTAATTGGTCAACCAGAAATATTGCAAATTTCTTCTTTTTTTCAAACTAAAGATACCAAACATATAATATAGAACTACTTATTAGATATATGTCTTACCGTTCACTATCATTAGAATTGGCTTGATCTCATCTTTTTAAATATGATCAAATTCAGTCTACGTCCAAGCCATCGGATTAGACAAGAATGGTAGGCCTATGTCAGTGAATGATTAGACGCCTTCTTCGCTAATCAGTCTCCAGGCTTAGGACTAGGCATTGTAATAAGATTTTAATGACATTTTGCAGTCTTAATGGAATTATAATGGCACTTTGCGGTTTGAACCAAGAGGCTTTCCCTCCATTTGGAGGGACTCTCTCAACTTTGGGCCTAGACTAAATTAACGGTAAGGCTCAAGGCCCCCACTCACCCAGCCACCTCCTCCCCTCACCTCCTTCCCTGTTTATAAACCCTTTATCTGCCCAACTATTGTATTTATGATGTTATATAGACAGCGAGCAGATGCACAGTTCTTTACCAGTCTAGGCATTGCCTGCAAGTTCTGCAGAGCAACTCAAGAGTAACTCAAGCTAAAAACAATATGATTTATTGCCTCACAGTGAGCGACTTATAAGTAGCGAGTCGTCACTGGAACCTTTTTACAACATTTTTCCTTGGGTTGTTTTTCCTGCAGGTGTCAGTGACACGTCTGGTGCCGCACTTAGGCCGGGGAATTGGTACTGCAGGAAAGGTAAACTGTACATGATGGCTAATTGTGTAATGTTGGGTTTGGAATTGGCACTGCAGGAAAGGTGCACTGTACATGATGGCTAATTGTGTAATGTTGGGTTTGGAATTGGCACTGCAGGAAAGGTGTACTGTACATGATGGCTAATTGTGTAATGATGGATTTGGAATTGGCACTGCACAAAAGGTGTACTGTACATGATGGCTAATTGTGTAATGTTGGGTTTGGAATTGGTACTGCAGGAAAGGTGTACTGTACATGATGGCTAATTGTGTAATGATGGATTTGGAATTGGCACTGCACGAAAGGTGCACTGTACATGATGGCTAATTGTGTAATGTTGGGTTTGGAATTGGCACTGCAGGAAAGGTGTACTGTACATGATGGCTAATTGTGTAATGATGGATTTGGAATTGGCACTGCACAAAAGGTGTACTGTACATGATGGCTTTTTGTGTAATGTTGGGTTTGGAATTGGTACTGCACGAAAGGTGTACTGTACATGATGGCTAATTTTGTAATGTTGGGTTTGGAATTGGTACTGCACGAAAGGTGTACTGTACATGATGGCTAATTTTGTAATGTTGGGTTGGGAATTGGCACTGCACAAAAGGTGTACTGTACATGATGGCTAATTGTGTAATGTTGGGTTTGGAATTGGTACTGCAGGAAAGGTCTACTGTACATGATGGCTAATTGTGTAATGATGGGTTTGGAATTGGCACTGCACAAAAGGTGTACTGTACATGATGGCTAATTGTGTAATGTTGGGTTTGGAATTGGTACTGCACGAAAGGTGTACTGTACATGATGGCTAATTTTGTAATGTTGGGTTGGGAATTGGCACTGCACAAAAGGTGTACTGTACATGATGGCTAATTGTGTAATGTTGGGTTTGGAATTGGTACTGCAGGAAAGGTGTACTGTACATGATGGCTAATTGTGTAATGATGGGTTTGGAATTGGCACTGCACAAAAGGTGTACTGTACATGATGGCTTTTTGTGTAATGTTGGGATTGGAATTGGTACTGCAAGAAAGGTGTACAGTACATGATGGCTAATTGTGTAATGTTGGGTTTGGAATTGGTACTGCAGGAAAGGTGTACTGTACATGATGGCTAATTGTGTAATGATGGATTTGGATGTGGTACTGCACGAAAGGTGTACTGTACATGATGGCTAATTGTGTAATGATGGGTTTGGAATTGGTACTGCGCGAAAGGTGTACAGTACATGATGGCTAATTGTGTAATGATGGATTTGGAATTGGTACTGCATGAAAGATGTACTGCTAATTGTGTAATGCTAGGTTTGCTGTGGAGGTTAGATTAGATTAGAAAACCTTATTTGCATTCAGTGAATGCCAATGAAGAGAGTCTCTCCTGAATGTGGGAGGTTTTCAGCCCATTCAGGGTTTTACAGGCTTCTGTTGTAGAGTACAATATCACTCCTATCAATGACTGAGAACGTTTGGATTTTAATTAAATTGAATAAAATGAAATAATTCTCTACAATGTGTACAGTTGTATTATAGTATTCAATAAGTATTATGCAATATAGCTATAATAGATTACAATGTCTGATCTCTCTGGTGATGAAATTGTATATTACCATTATAACATGAAATAATCATCGTTCTAAATGAATATTGCTCTAGCTTGGGTCTTAAATGTTGTCCGATCTAGTTGTTGGTGGGCCAGTGTTGGGAGCTTGTTCCAAGTGTTGGAGATTATGCAGGGTGAGGGGGAGGGGGAAAGGGCCCTGTTTTACACCATGTATTCGTATATGTTTGGTCATATCTGGGCAACAAAAGAAACATGCGAATAAGATGCGATACTCTGCTCTTTTTCGAAGATGGCCAGCCTTTGGTACAGATCTTTATAGTGACAGGAATAAGGACAGGAATAATCCCAAAAATAATTATTGCTACCGAATTATTACCTAGACGAGTACTGATAATAATTTCTACTCATTATATATATGCTCTTGGCATGCCTGAGTCTTATAATACAAATAGCAAGTTATAGCTCAGAAAATGTTATGAATTATGACGAATTCCATCTGTCGCAACCTTGGCTTCTGCCTTGTATGTAATTTACAGACATGAGAGTGGGACAATAGGAAAGGTGGCTTATGGTGGGTTGGTGTCCTGGGGGCACTGGACGCGAAAATATTTGATTTATAAATATTTTAAAATCAACTTAGCAGGAAGATATGCCTGGTCAATATTCTTTCTGGAGTGTTGTCATGACTATTGCAAGTTTTTGATACTTTTTTGAAAATACAAGCAATGATCTCACGTGATAATTCACAATTCATACACATTAATCACTTTTTGTCATATAGGAAATGGAAATGATTCACGTGTAGAAGAACAATCGAGTTTGTTCGCATTTTCCCATTGTAAACGATATGATCAGTGATCGTGCATGGCATTGAAGATTCTTCGTCCCTATTTTTGCCATAATAGGTTATAGTCATTATAGAAATACTGCAGTAGATTTAAAAACTTATTGATTTTGTGCAAAGGGAATATCCACAAAGGGACTTCTCATTTCAAATAGCATCTTTCTATTTGAGATATAAACAGAAAACTTTGTGTACGTGTACATGTATTTGTATCAGAATATTTTACACAGATACCTTGTTCATTTGTATTATTTTATTTTCAGATACTTTTGCTTATTTTTGTTAAAGGAATTGTCGTTTGAATCGTTTTCATTACTTAAATATTGACTCAATATTTTCATTTTTAAGGCGACTAGTCTGCCACCATACGTTTGCTGCAAAAGGTAAAGCGCATGCCAGTGAAAAGTTATTTTAAAATGCCTTTGAAGGAAATGTTACGTTCATTTAGAATTTTGTCCAAAACTAACAGCCTGAAACTAATGCATGGCCTGCTCTTAGGAAGAAATGGTTCTAAAAAGAAGGTTCTCAGAGTGAGTGAGAAACCCCGCGATGTTCCATTTGAGACGCCATTTTATGTTTCAATGAGGAAACAAATGAATGATAATGATAATATGACTTTTTTCTTCAAGTGACTTCAAGGCCAGGATTTTGAAATGGTAGCAAGTCCCCAAGGTTTATTAAAGTATTAATGACCGACATTGAAGGCCTGAAATGGGGGTTCATAATGGTTTTAGTCTCTGCCTAAGGTGGTTATTGGCACTGACTAACAGAGTATAATTCATTCCATACAACTTGATAGTTCCATGAACAATGGACTCATTGAGCCAACCTTGAGCTTATCTTGATGGGAGGCACTCGGCTGACCGCTGTCAGTCAGCTAGCTGCCTTCATCTTATTCATGCATTTCCACTGTCCCGACTGCCCTCTGTTTCTCCTCCACTGGCCTGACTGCCCTCTGTTTCTCCTCCACTGACCTGACTGCCCTCTGTTTCTCCTCCACTGGCCTGACTGCCCTCTGTTTCTCCTCCACTGGCCTGACTGCCCTCTGTTTCTCCTCCACTGACCTGACTGCTCTCTGTTTTTCCTCCACTGATCTGACTGCCCTCTGTTTCTCCTGCACTGGCCTGACTGCCCTCTGTTTCTCCTCCACTGGCCTGACTGCCCTCTGTTTCTCCTCCACTGGCCTGACTGCCCTCTGTTTCTCCTCCACTGACCTGACTGCTCTCTGTTTTTCCTCCACTGATCTGACTGCCCTCTGTTTCTCCTCCACTGGCCTGACTGCCCTCTGTTTCTCCTCCACTGGCCTGACTGCCCTCTGTCTCTCCTCCACTGACCTGACTGCTCTCTGTTTTTCCTCCACTGATCTGACTGCCCTCTGTTTCTCCTCCACTGGCCTGACTGCCCTCCGTTTCTCCTCCACCGGCCTGACTTCCCTCTGTTTTTCCTCCACTGATCTGACTGCCCTCTGTTTCTCCTCCACTGGCCTGACTGCCCTCTGTTTCTCCTCCACTGGCCTGACTGCCCTCTGTTTCTCCTTCACTGTCCCGACTGCCCTCTGTTTCTCCTCCACTGGCCTGACTGCCCTCTGTTTCTACTTCACTGTCCCGACTGCCCTCTGTTTCTCCTCCACTGGCCTGACTTCCCTCTGTTTCTCCTCCACTGACCTGACTTCCCTCTGTTTCTCCTCCACCGGCCTGACTGCTCTCTGTTTCTCCTCCACTGACCTGACTGCCCTCGGTTTCTCTTTCACTGACCTGACTGCCCTCTGTTTCTTTTGCACTGGCCTGACTGCCCCCTGTTTTTCCTCCACTGGCCTGACTGCCCTCTGTTCCTCCTCCACTGGCCTGACTGCCCTCTGTTTCTCCTGCACTGGCCTGACTGCTCCCTGTTTCTCCTGCACTGGCCTGATTGCCATCTGTTTCTCCTGCACTGGCCTGACTGCCCCCTGTTTATCCTCCACTGATCTGACTGCCCTGTTTCTCCTCCACTGGCCTGACTGCCCTATGTTTCTCCTCCACTGGCCTGACTGCTTTCTGTTTCTTTTGCACTGGCCTGACTGACCTGGCTGTCCCCTATTTCTCCTCGACTCTGTTTCTGCTCTAACTCTCCCCGACAAATTAATTGACTTAGTGGACACAGCACTACCCATTATCTTGAGTCTTGATTAGACGCTTACCAAGTTGCATGGAATGAACTGTAACTCCTTTGGGAACCTTTTTTCCTAAGAGTATATATATGCATTGTGCCGCATGAATCATGCATCATCTGAGATTGTACAAATAAACAAACCTTGTTATAAATACTGAACATGGCTGACATGGGCAGAATGATGAATGCTGCTACAACATCACAAGATCATAGAAGTTAATGCACCATGCGTATGAACGCCTTATGCATGCAAATGCAGGGAATATTTTGCATCAGGAATCAGAAAAAAGTGAATGACATTGTCTTGAATGTCAATTTATACCCGAATAAGCTTGCGATCTTATACACATACGTTTTGTAATATGCACGCTAATGGGCTATAAGACTGACATAGCGATGTTTTGCGACATTAGAGAGCAAGACATTGGAGTGAAAGAACACAACAGCCAACTTACAAGGACTTCAGAAGGCGGAAACAGTATAAATTTCCATTATAAAACAGTCACATATTCTCAAGTAATAGAATGATCACAAATAGGCATCAACATGTCTAGATTTTCCTCTCTTCCTTTGATTCGGCACTTCATCGCTTCTCCGCGTTTCAAAGAATCTGTATGACTCAGAGGGACGATAAGAAATGGGTTGATTCATGGGAATGTGATGCCCTTGTTAAGGCCACTCTGGGATATCAGGTGTGCCACAGACAAAGTACATGCAGATGGTATGGGTGAGAGATAGCACATGTATACATCCCGTATTTAGTGTATTATGTGGTAGTACATTGTAAATGCTCTATACTTTACACTGGCTGGGCGATATACAGTAAAACCTTCCTATAAATTACACTTTGGGGACTGGGTTCCAAACGTTAGGGCGTCAACATGTATAACTGGCCTTCGTCATTCCTCTAGAATTACCCATAATTAATACAAGAAAATTAGTTTTTTATGCAATTACTTAAATAGATCTTCTCGATCAACACAACACCAAGCATATTCATACATACCTAGTATTTACAACTTTCGGTCTAATTTAGTAATATTTCTTTGCTAAATTTCTAGCACTGTCTATTGTACTATTGTACATTCTCTAAACCCCTGGGCCATATTTTTTTAAATCAATCTTTAAGTGATACAGATAAAATAACCTACATCCAAAGTGTCAGTCCAAGAGCCCTAAAAGTAGGATAAAAAAGGTTTTGTTGTCTTCTTTGTGGTCTAAATTTGAATCATCATCATGATTTTTCATTTTGTGTAAATCAAAATTTCATTCGGCATTATGATTTTTTGATGCACCCAAAAAATCCTTGTATCAATGCTTTAAGGCATTTGTAGACACATTTAATAAAGACATCATGGGCCAATTTAGCAAGAAATGCGCCTTAAACAGAGTGGATATAACCATAATCTTACATACAGTGAATGGCTTTAACCATCCGTAATAGTGAGGTGTCTGGAGTATGGTTAGTTTGGTTTTCTAATTAGTTTAAAGGGTCTAGTTCACTAAGCCGATTCTCATGCGATTTTGCGCCTACAGAGGACTCTTTTGCACTAAATTCTGTGAGAATTGCATGGGAAGCGGCTTAGTGGATTAGGCCCTTTATAGTTGTTTTCGGCTGAATCGAGCGTTAACGAGACCAAAATAATTATTTCTCGCCATGTTTGGGTCTTGCGGTGACTATGGGCCAGTACTCAGACAGCCCTTATAAGTCTTGGGACCCGCTAGCCCATTGTCCCTGCCAGGGCCAACACATTGGGAAAAAATGCTTATTAAGTATTACCTTACATTAGATAAAACAGAGAAATATAAAGCCTGGAAAACAATAGTAGGTCAAGGGTCCATGTTCTCAAATTTTGATTCAAATTGAATCATTTGAAGTTCATATGTTCTTCTAATTACGAAAGACGAGAGTTACTAAAAACCCAATCGTGGGAATATGAAACAACCTCCACAATGATGACATCAGCAAAATATGAACTGATGGCGTTGTCCCATCATTAAATGAACAACAACACAAACTACTCTCAAGTTTGATTCCAGTTCTGATGCTTTAATCCGATTATTTAGATATATACTTTTTTCCTGTTGTCAAATGTCAAAAGTGCATGATTTGTCACATGAGTTCCAAGGCCGAACTACTGACAATATCATAACAATATAGGATTTACTGAAGATTGGTCCTAAAACCTGGCATTTACTTCTTAGTCAACAGGAAGATAAAAGGAAAGACTTATTTCCACTTGGATACAAGATTTTCAGAAAATGTACAATTGGCAGTTCAACACATTTACTAAATTTTCCTAAATCAGGCTGCAATTTGGTCAATACTAGGTAAATTCGAGTATATTCGGCGTTGCATTGACTCTAGCAATCTCTTTGGTTAGGTTGAACTGCATTTTGAACTTTATTTTCGTCTGAAATTTGGGTTATTTGAGAGGATTGGCGAAGGTGAATTGTACATTTTCTGATAATCTGACCCTGCTCTCAGCAGCTAAAGTGGCTAAAGTAACGCTCGTTCAAGATAAGACACCTCTCTTTGCTTCAAAGACCAGAGCATTCAAATGTTGAGTAAGAGAATTAAGTCATAACATCACCTGCTGCTTTACCCATTCACAGTGCATTACGCCTCTCTCTCTTAAGGGTTGCATCCACTGGTGCGCTTACCATTCCTGCTACGGTTGGCTACAAATATCGTGCAATAAAAGGCATTAAATTGATTAATGTAATTAATAAATTCATTTAAAACTTACTAATGAATGTCCTTTCATGGAATTAAATTCATTGGAATATATTCCATCCGATTGTCCATCTAGTGACCATGATATGTAGTTAAATTCGAAATTAATTGCATAATATATGAATTAATATAAAACATAAAATTTGATAAAAGGGTCAGATTTTCAGAAAATGTACAATTGGCTGCTCTAAACATATAGTAAATTCTGCTAAATCAGGCTGCAATTTGGTTAATACTAGGTAAATTCCAGTATATTCGGCATTGCATTGATTCTAGTAATCTCTTTAGTTAGGTTGAACTGTATTTTGAACTTTAGTTTCGTCTAAAATTTGGGTTATTTGAGAAGATTGGTGCAGATGAATTGTACATTTTTTGAAAATCTGACCCAAAAGTGGTTATGGACCACTGTGATTGGCTATGCCTAGGCCTACTCTGATGTTACCTGATCCTCTTACTAGTATTGCAAAATACTGCAATTAATTAATTTAATGACGAGTAATTATAGTAATTAGAGATCGTGATTAATTTCTACTATTGGTAGTAATATGGTTAATCCATGTTATGTCCTGATTGCGTATTATGATATAACATATTCGTGGAATTAAATTCATTGGAATATTCCAGCCAATGACCATGATAATTAGTCGAATTCGAAATAAATTGCATATTGTTATTGAACTGACTAAATTTATATAATGCAATGAATTCACAAGTAAAGCGGTACGTACAAACTAAACATTTTGCAAAATGAGATAAAATATCCATTTCTTATCAAATAAATGTTTACTCACTAATTTACATTCACCCTTGACTCAAATTTCAGGGTGATACTAGTCTGTTACATAATGGTAAGATTTCGTTCCTAATCGACTAATTTGATAAAATGATTAATTAGATGAGATTAAGATCCCACACAGTATCGGGTATCTAGTTGTGGATCAAGCCATCAAATCAACTATATCTTTGGAAAATGAGAGAATTTGGATTGGATGTGACCCTTTATATCACATATCTTCATATTTTTGCAAATATATTTATTTTTTTGTCCTAGTGAGACCTAGTTAGGATGATTTAAGCGTTCTAATTATAGTCCTAAAGTAATTATTTCGATCTGGATATGCGCGTTCCAAATCACCAAACCTGCTAATTAGGCGGTTATTCCAAGAATAAGAATCTTATGTACAATATTTAATCTATGCATCGAGTTTCCTCCAGATTCACGAAATAGAAATAAGTATCACTGGTAGCTACACTCTAAGAAGAAAGGGTTCTAACAAGAACCCTTAAGGGTTCTTCAGCTTGTCGACATGGCAGAACCCCTAAGGGTTCTACTTAGAACCCTTTTTTGAGGATTCTAAGTAGAACCCCCGTTTCGGGAATAGGCAGGGTTCTACATAGAACCCTCGATTTGAAGAACCCTTTGAAGAACCCTCTGGCCAAAATAGGTAGGGTTTTACATAGAACCCTGATTTGGCATCCCTAAAATTGCTTGTAATTTACAATGTTAATTCTGAATGAAGTAATGAATTCATTATTCCCTGTTGAATCTAGACTGGTCCTTATAATAGCAGATTTGTGCTCAGTGCTAAGGCAGCATGTTTCTCCACAGAAGCATTTTGCCCAAGAGCATTCAAGGAGAGACTGCATATTATATGCAGTCCCTTTGCTTGACTTTTTCAGAGTTCCTCATCCATTTCCATCACTTAAACTTACCCTTAATATAATCCTCTCCTACAGCTGACATAGGTATCCATTGCAACTTGGTGTTTGACAATTTTGGTACTTCAGTAGTACTCATAGTAATAATATTAGAATTATAAGGGTGCTTTCTTCACAACATTTTTCAACATCAAGCAGATAAGTTATACAAATAAAGTATTGATTTCATTGCTTTCAATATTCCCAAGTTTATAAAGTGTAATATCTATAAGGTATAAATGCCTCATATAAGTATTACTAGTGAGACTTTTGTTTTAATAGAAATTGTAAATAGCATGTAGTAACCTGTGAGGGCACCTAGTGAAAGCCAAGTTCCACGGTACTGCCACCTGGTGAGAAATCTATGAAGAACCCCTATGGTTCTAGATGGAACCCCCGGTGGTCCCGAAGAACCCTTTTAGGTGTCAAAGAACCCTAGGGTTCTTGGTAGAACCATGGGGTTCTATCTAGAACCCAAAAGAACCCTTTTTTCTTAGAGTGTACCACAACTCGCTCCTTCGCGCCCTCTCACTTCTCTAGTATTCACTCTCTAGTATTCACTCTCTAGTATTCACTCTCTAGTAGGCTATTCACTCTCTAGGTTTCAATCCCATCTTGTCCTATTTTACTTCCCTGTCTACTTTCCTACATCACTCTCCCTCCGTCTTCTCTCTATCTACCATTATACTACCTGTCTCCTCTCTCTTTTCCTCTTTCTCCTCTTTCTTTTCCTCTTTCTTCTGTCTCTTTCCCTGCTACTTTCTCCTCTCCCGCCAGCCCCTTTCCGGGCCTATCTCAGTCAGCGTATCAGGGCTATGGGAAAGACAGCTTGGGTTGTGGCATCGTGTGGAGAGATGGGTCAGATTTTCAGAAAGTGTACAATTGGCAGCTTTACAAATTTAGTAAATTCTGCAAAGTTAGGCTGCAACTTGGTCAATACTAGGTAAATTCGAGAATATTCGGCATTGCATTGATTCTAGCAATCTGTTTGGTTAGGTTGAACTGAATTTTGAACTTTATTTTCGTCTTAAGTATGGGTTATTCGAGATGATTGGCGACGTTGAATTGTACATTTTCTGACAATCTGACCCACATATATTCCATGGGCATTACCTGAGTATTCAACCTCAATAAACCAGAGAAATTTGAACTTCCCCGATTTCATCAAGGCTTCAGGACGGCCCCATATCACATTCAATTGTTATTTCAATGTTATCTTTTTTGCTCTCTCCCTCTCACTTTCTCTATGAAAAAAAAATAAAAACCTTTTAGATTTTTTTTTCTCAAAATCACCACACATTCTCTCCCTATCCCCCATCTCAGGGACATCAAATCATGACATGACTGATGAGTCCACCATCCACTAAATCACTGCACCCTTTTTTTTTTTTTTTCTTTTTTTTTAAGAATTTTATTTACACTTGGTTACCAGCTCCCCTTTTCGGGGTTAGTTCTGCTTTAGCCTGCATAACAATAGGGGATTTGCATAGCCGCCATTTTGATTCGCATTGAATTATTGGACTAATGGTACAGTGTAAAATCTTTAAAAGACATGCTATGTTCAGCATAGAATATTTGTCGGTGCTCTGATGTCAATATCCAAGTGTTTCATATACAAGTCTCCTTCTTTCCCATCATGAATTTGGTTTCCATAGATCATTTATAAAATGATATTGGTGAAATAGTTCTTGCAACTTTCGTTCGATAAAAATGTTGCCAAATATGTGTCCGTCAGATTTCATCAGAATCCATCCCAGGATTCACTGTAACAGACATCCGCAGTGGCACATGCAAATCCCCTATTGGTGCAAAAAATTAAGACCATCGCAAATGTCTCCACTTAACGACCATACAGTATAAAATTCATTTCCCATCGGCCCAATTGGTCTGGAAAGCTATTATCTCGCAAACAAAGCCCCCGACTCATGTTCGAAAACAGTTGAAAACAATCAGAATCATCTCTCATTCAAATATCTAATTATGACTGACTAACATCGGGTGTAAAATATGGATTTGAAAGTGATTATTCGTGATTCCATTACCGAAACTCTAAGAGCGGATAAATATGTGTTCCTTTCGCTAACAGATAATACTCTGAAACCATATAGTGATACTGTTGCTGAGATATTAGATATCTAATCCGAAGTTAGAATAGAATAGAATATCTTTATAATTTGTCCAAGTAAGTTTACAGAAGGCGAGACAAATGGGTCGACATGCCTACGGGCCGAACTGATGACTCAGCACATTTCCTCCTGCTGTTACCCTAATTGTGAAACTTAAGGCTGGGTTCCACTGGCCGGCTACTTCTCCCGCTACTGCTCGCGCTTCTTTGCTCCCGCTACTTTTAGAAGCGGGAGCAAGTAGCGGGAAGTAGCCACTTCAATTCAAACATGTTTGATTTGAGACGGCTACCTCCCGCTACTTCCCGTTACTTCTAAAGTAGTGGGAGCAAAGAAAAGGGATGCAGTAGCGGGAGAAGTAGCCGGCCAGTGGAACCCAGCCTTTAGAGCTATAGGTTCCAGTTTCAATAAATCATGTATAGATGCAGATACTACTGATATATTACTCTAAAGAGGATAAATAATAATTTCGATTGGTGTTCAGCATTGAATTTCAATGTGGCTGTTTTTGGAACAAAGTTATTTAAGAAGCTGAAACCTTAGCAGTTAGAGACAGACTTTGAAAAGGGAAGACGTATCATTGTCTCCTAACTCCTTTTCTGCGAAGAAAAAAACAAGAAAAGAAAAGATCAGGAATTATATTTCATGTTCTCTGTCAAATAGCATTCATGTTGGATGTTGACTTCTGATTTTGAATGAAGTATAAAGATACTGAAACAGATCAAATAATTCTAGAAGTAGTTTTGTGATTTATGCTCGTTCGAGACAATGTCTGAAATTGGACAAATTTATACTGAAGTATTAGTTGCTGCTGAGCAAACAGACTTTAATCTTCTATCACAATCTGAAAGATAAGATTTCTGAATATGAGGATTGCAAACAGGATTAAGCACGGCTTCTTAATAGTAATAATTCTGATTATGAGGATTTAGGACATTCAGATATAATTCAATACTCTAAGATTTCCAATTTGTATAGTCATAGTTATGCTGCATATCCTAATTACGCTTTGTAATAATACTGATTAAATATTGATTCGTACAAGACCATTTAATTGTTTCTTAGTAGCCTTACAATATCAATTACAAGGCATTAACATATACTTATATTACTTTACATAGCTTAGTCTCAATAGCCCAGGTCCCTTTGTTATGTAACATTAGGTAACATTGTGCAACCTCATTAAATATTAATTATCACCCATTTATTATAATATCTCATAACTAAAATCATTAATTATACTTAGCTACCCAGTACTATGCAAGTCTACTTATTCATGCTCAGGCATATGTATTACGTAAGGGCTCCGCCCTCTACTCTTTACCCACATCCTGGAGGAAGATATGTAGTTGTTCTAGTTCATTAAATCAGTTGCTTCGCTCTTCTCACGAAGACCACATGAATTGAGATTAATGTAGAACAAACTTTTATTATATGATATATGTATTTGAACTGTTTATGCGTTATAACTTAGACCTACTGTCCACTAACACGTTTAATCTCACGACAAAACTCAGAAGATAAAAAAAAGCTTTGCATTCTGAATTGTGATGTGTTCCAGGGAAATAAGTCACAAGTCGGAAAAAAATCGATTTTGATATCATCATATTTGAAAAGATGATATTTTCCAAGTGCTTTATTTACAAGATCTCTTATACAAAATGTTTCCATATTTTAGGTATCTAGTGCTGTCAGTCGTAGGTAGACATGTACCAAATTCTGAGACAGTGTATCAAGTATTAGCATTAAATTAATACACTTAATAACATTATTTTTCTCTTATTTCCCACTACAGGACCCCCATAGTCGCAGTTCCTCATTGGGTTCCCCCGCGCGAGGTGCATCCCCTGGCAGCTACTCCACCCCCTCCCACTGCCACGCCCACCGCCTGCCCACCTCCTCTTCATCCAATGACAAGCTTCCTATCATCACGGCCCCATGGATACCCAGACACCATGGAGCTGTCAATCCTCAAATGGCCACACCCCCACTCAAACGCTCCTCCCCCATCGCACCACTCACCGAAATGGAAATAGAGGTGGGTGGTATTTTCTGAATTATTGAAATTTTAACAGTTGGTGAAAATTGGTTTTGTATAGATTTTGTAATTTTCTTGATATGACTCCGCCCCATTGTTATCCAAGGGCTAGTTCATCTGCCTTGTATTGGTTGCTTATATCTCAGATAGTAATAATATTATGGGTCAGATTTTCAGAAAATGTACAATTCACCTTCACCAATCTTCTCAAATAACCCGAATTTCAGAAGAAAATAAAGTTCAGAATACAGTTCTACCTAACCAAACAGATTGCTAGAATCGATGCAATGCTGAATATACTCGAATTTACCTAGTATTGGCCAAATTGCAGCCTAATTTAACAGAATTTTCTAAATGTATACAGCTGCCAATTGTACATTTTCTGAGAATCTGACCCATTAATAAGTACAAGTATTTCACTGCAAGTTGAAAGACTAACATTGAAAAGTGAGAGTAACCTCTCAGTGACCTCTCAGTCCACAATTATCTTTAACATGTTCTGTAAAGAATATGGGCACACATCACCCATTTCTGGCTTGAAACTCTATATCAGAACATTTGGCTTATTAAACAAAATTATGAATCCTCCCAATATGAAATCATCAAGATAGTGAAAACTTACCTTGCAGTGAAATACTTCAAACAGTAAATGGTGAGGGCAGACCACTACAATAGTCATAGTTTCATTGATTCTATCTGATCTCAATGAAAGTCTTAGACTATATTTGATTCTCACTAAGAATTTCTCGTTGCATGTGTGCATGTGTATTGTATTACTGAACATTGCTCTATAAGTGGGTGCATAATAGCAACCTAAATTTTCATTGTTATTTATATGGGTCAGATTTTCAGAAAATGTACAATTCAACGTCGCCAATCTTCTCAAATATGCCAATTTTCAGGCGTAAATAATGTGCAAAATACAGTTTAACCTAACCAACCAGATTGCTAGAATCAATGCAATGCCGAATATACTCGAATTTACCTAGTATTGACCAAATTGCATCCGAATTTAGCAGAATTTTCTAAATGTGTATAGCTGCCAATTGTACATTTTCTGAAAATCTGACACACATGCTCCGAACCTATAAGTGAATTCGAAGATTAGGTTCCTGTTTTGTCCACATTTTGTCTGTCAAGGCGTCAGAAAATGTACAATTAGCCACTCTACACATTTGATAAATTCTACTAAATTTACTAGGTATAATTATATTTTGGTTTATCTGGGTATATGAGTGTATTGCGTTGATTAAAAAGCTGTTTATCTGAAATGTATTTTGGGTCTCATTTTGACAGGATTGGTGAGAGTGAATTTTACATTTTCTGACGCTCTTTCCCACTTGATCATTCCATTATTGTAATAACAACCTACATAGAGTATTTTAGTGATAACCATCATCATCACCTGTGGTCCAATTACCTTAATTACCCCCCATCCCACCACACACAACCCTTAGAACTGACTCAATACATCAATTGATACATCAAAACACCCCTTAGCCCTGATGCCAGTCAGGTTCAGAAGACAGTTTTGGACCCATAGGTTTTAGGGGTCATTAACACGTTTAGCCTTATTAGTCTTAGCCTTGTGGTTAGGCTTATTGCTGGATGTGGAATCGAGGAATGTGGCCGTCTGGACCTGACTGATACCGGTACTTTAATTGGGGTTCTTCTTAGGAGTTTACTTATGACATTTGTTACCCCAATACTGAAGTGTTCCAAACTAATAGCCCTTTTACGAATTGATTCATGTCGTGCAAGAGCAAATAATATCTAATAACAGAACTAAATAACCACGTAAAAAGTAGCTCAATATTAATAGTAAAACAATTTGACGTCCACCATGACAATTTAATCATTTTATCAATTTAATGTTTGTTTAACTTAAATTGATCTCGAGTAGTTTTGTTACGCTAAGTGTAGTCTAGCTAGACACAGCAGTTCTGATTTGAGTGATTACCCGTGAGCCCATTATCCTCATGCGTACATGACATACATTGTTCATAACACCATATGTACACTGTGCATGCCCGTTTATGTTCAACTGTTATTTTACCGAAGATTGGCTGTATACAAATTCTAAATAAAAAAAATAAAAAATCATTTTAAATAAATTCAGAATCATAACAACAACCCCCAGTTATACTCGTTAACAGCAACTTGATACTTTAGGCGGGGGGGGGAGGGGGGGGGGGTCGTTGAAGAAGAAGAGCACAGATGAGGGAGGGGGTGCATTTATTGAGCTGTAAGTGGGCAGGGAAGGCAGACAGGCTCCTCCCCTGGAGTAGTACCAGACATAAGGGTCAGATTTTCAGAAAATGTACAATTCGACTTCACCATTCCTCTCAAATAACCCACATTTAAGACAAAAATGAGCATCAAAATACAGTTTATCAAAACAGAACTGATAATTTAAATCAATGTAATACCAAATATACTCAGATATACCCAGTATTCTTCATTTTCAGCCTAATTTGGGAGAATTTCCTAAATGTGTAGAGCTGCTAATTGTACATTTTCTGAGAATCTGACCCATAAGTTGTCCCAAGAGGACCCGGGAGAAGGTTGATCCATGGGTTTCTTTTAGACTTTAGTAATACCCTTCTCCAGGGATCCAGTATGGCTCTGATCAGTCTTCCAGATCAGGTCAACACTGTATTAAGGGCCTAGTCCAATAAGCCGATTCTCATGGGATTCTCACGGAATTTAGTACATAAGATTCCTCTGCGGCGCAAAATCGCATGAGAATCGGATTGGTGGACTAGGCCTTTAGACCCTGCCCACACATAGCCGATTTGCCTCCCGATTGCCTCCCGATTTGTGTCTCCTGATGAATCCTATGATCTCATTTCAAATCCTGGTTTATGTTTTTGAAATAACATAAACCAGGATTGGAAATAAAATCCCAGGATTCATCGGAAGACCCGAATCGGGGGGCAATCGGGAGCCAAATCAGCTATGTGTGGGCAGGGTCTTATAATGTTTTCTTAAGAACCATTGGGGTGGGGTGGGGGTGGGGTGTTGTAATTGGCTGAGGCTGCTTGGTGTTAAAGCTGCTTTGCCTAGTAATAATATTGAATGGTTCTGTTGAAATTACATTCAAATTAGTTCCCAAACTCACTATTATCGATCTGTTACTTATTGAAAAGTTCAATAAATGTCTGTATTCCATGATTTTACCATCACAGACATACAAGAATAAGTGCGGCCGAGTGCGGCCATAGTAGTGTAGATGCGTTCAGTAGTCACTAGGGGTAGACACTATCTTGAGATGAGCCCAGTCTGTCAGCCTGTAATACACTAAGTGCGCCAGCGCGAGCTGACTTGCCCATGCGCTAAACGCTTAGACTGCCATCTACACAGGTCTCTTTGGATTCATTCAGTGACATGGGTGTATACCCGTGTCCACCAGTGGATTTTCTTTGATTATTTAGACTCAAATATTGAACTTCAACATTAAGACAGAGACCCAACTCTTGGGGAAATGTGGAATAGGGTATGTCTGCTCTAAATAAGTGAAATTTGAGATTTGTATAGAAATTAGCTGGGAATGCAGCTTTAAGGGCCTAGTCCACCAAGCTGTTGTTAGTGGGCAACATTTGTCTCCATCGTTTTTCCTCTAGTGGAGTTCCGCTATAACCCTTTATCATATACCCGCACCAGCAGCCCACACCATACACCCTAATCGAGAACCAACTAATCTAGGCACACGTCATACCAGACCACCTGAGCTACTGACATAGATACAGATAACAAACGACTTACATCAAGTAATAGGCAACAATCTAAGCACTTCACTTTATCCTGTCTCATCCATCCACAAGGGCTCATACTCCATACCATTTGGACTATGCACCTCATTCAATCACTTAGGTGGTATATGGGTCAGATTTTCAGAAAATGTACAATTCGCCTTCACCAATCCTCTCAAATAACCCACATTTAAGACAAAAATGAGCTTCAAAATGTAGTTTAACATAACAGAACTGATACTTTAAATCAATGCGACACCAAATATACTCAGATATACACGCTATTTATCCTTTTAAAGCCTAATTTGTCAAAATTCCATAAATATGTAGAAGCTGCTAATTGTACATTTTCCGAAAATCTGACCCATATAATGAACCCAATACATTATAGCCTTCTAGGGGGTAATATGGAATGTCATAGGCTACAGCACTGGTACTCATACTAGAAGCAGCGGGCAATAAAACGTGTGCATTGCCCATTACACTTGCTGTTGATTTCCATTGAAATTGTTACTATTCTTTTGCCCTGAAAATAGGGAAAGTATGATAAAAACAAAGGTACCCTCGGGCAAACTCACAAGTTCCCTATTACACTTGGGCTAAGTGATTTCGTTCATTTGCTATGCGCACTCACTGTAATCATTACTTCCACATGTCATATGGAGCGTTGTGATTGCTGTCGGGCAATTTTGTCTAAAGAAATGAAAAGCCTCATCCCTAACTTTGTCAGCAACTTGTAGATTTGGGTTATTGGTTTAGGTTCATTATTGGTTTAGGTTTAGGGCTTAAGTATGTAGTTCTTTCCCCTGGTTTCTATTGTTATGGTCACCAAAACCAACACCACCCAAACAAGCATATTTCCATTTCCTTACGATTTCACAAAATGATACTATTCAGCAATATTATTCAATAAATCTCATAAGATAAGATAAGATAAGTTACTACTTTATTCATCGAGATTCACAATGTACATCAAAAGGAATTGACAGTGCAAGTTAAATACAAAACAGATAGAACAGGTACGTCGACATCTAGATAAAATCCAGCTCTCCCAGCCGCTATCTTTACTCAAAACAGAGTGTTGCAATTTAGAACAATGACAATCAGTTTAATCACAACATCATCTCAAGTCTAGTGGTGATGTGTTACAGTATACGATATAAGGGTCAGATTTTCAAAAATTGTACAATTGTCAGCTCTACACATTTAGGAAATTCTACTAAATTAGGCTGAAAAATAAAGAATACCGGGTATATCTGAGTATATTTGGTATCGCATTGATTTATAGTATCTGTTATGCTATGTTAAACTGCATTTTGAAGCTTATTTTTCTCAAAAATGTGGGTTATTCAGAGGATTGGTAAAGGCGAATTGTACATTTTCTGAAGATCTTACCCATAAACGAACAGATGAAAGAAGAAAGGATCTACATTCATATGTGATGTGTTCCAGGAAAATGAGTCATAAGTTGCAAAATTGATATTCCTCAATGTGTTTTTTCACAAGATCTCTTTACTGAAATGTTCTGATATTTAGAGAGTTTGGCACTTATAGTCATATCAATCCGTGTAATAAATTTCAGGACATTGTATTAAATATATGTTTGCGTTTTGAAGGCCTTTGTATGGACTATATTTAGTTCCTTTACTGGTAATTACCCATCCAGAAACATTGCAAACTTTTTTTTTTCAAAATAAAAATATCAAACTTAAAATATAGAAGTACTTATTAGGTGTTCTAGTGTTTACTATTATTGGAGTCAGCTTCATCTCCTTTTTTCTAATATGGTGATATCTTAAAATCCAGTTTTTGCGACTTATGACTCATTTTCCTGAAACGGATCACATATGGACGCTAGTAAATCCAGCATAGAAGTTGCTCATTAACAGAATCCTTTCAACTGGTCTCAAACATAATCTTAAACAAAGCCAGACTGAATTAACAAAAGAGTAAGATCTAATTTCCGAAATTTTATTACATTTGAAAAGCCTTTTGCAGCGTATTCACCGATCAAATTAACATGTTAATGAATATTATTACGCGTACGTTCACATTTCAGTTGATATGATTTTGGTTTGTGTTTCTGCGTCTTTTCATCATTGCAAGACAATTACAATGCTCTTTATTTCAAACATAAATATTGAGAATGTGATTTGATGCTCCTCTGTAATCTCGTTAGTTGTGATATTGTCAAGCCGTTGAATATTCTTTAATAAACCTCCTTTCTTGAATAAATGAAAAGTGTTTTCTGTTGTAAACTGCCAAGGCACCTTCTGTGTTCTCTAATTATTTCAAAACATTTTTCTAATCAGAAAAAGCTAAGACTTTGTTTCGAACTTTTAATAACCCTATTGCTTTTACCTGGGAAGGCTGTTGCTTTCAGTAATATGATTCCATTATAAATTACTCCGAAATATTTTTATGATGACTAATTACCTTCTTTTTATACGTTTATCTTTATGTTAGCATATAGATATACTATAGAAACTTGCAATTTCATAAAAAAAAGATTATGAGAATTGAGTTAATAAACGGACAGGACTATCTATCTAGACGTATTCTACAGACCCTATGTCCCTTTCCATCCTCCCATCCATCCATACAGAGGTCAGACTTTCGAAAAATATACAATTGGCAGCTCTACATATTTAGGGAATTTTGACAAATAGGCTGGAAAATGATGAATACCGGGTATATCTGAGTATATTTGGTGTCGCATTAATTTAAAGTATCAGTTCTGTTATGCTAAACTGCATTTTGAAGCTTATTTTTGTCATAAACGTGGGTTATTTGAGAGTATTGGTGAAGGCGAATTATACATTTTCTGAAAATCTGTTGATAATGCCTGAGGCAAGGCCAAGGTGTGTTATCAACATCAGGGCCCGATTCCAGTCCGAAGCAGCGGCCATTAATCAGTTTAGTCTAACGTGGGACGATTTTAGTGTTTTAATCTATAACCAGAAAACAATATGTATTGCCCAGGTAAACTGCCTCCCAGGGCAACTATACCTTCCCTATGGCTACTTGAACATCTGTCATGAAAGGATATCCCTCCAACAGTCTCTAATGACCACAATAGGGGATTTGCATGGCCGCCATTTTGAATCTTGATTTTCATGGAATTATGGAAATAATGGTACAGTCTAAAATATATAGAAAACATGCCAAGTTCAGCATGAACTATTTATCAATGCTCTAATGTCAAAAACCATGTGTTATACATGGTACCATGATGCAAGTCCCCATATTTCCCATCATGCATTTGTTTTTTATAGATCATTTATAAAAGCTATGATACTGGTAAAAACATGGAAACATTCTTGCAATTTATGATAAAAAATTTGCCAAATATTTGTATGATAGTTTCAACAGAATGCAGTCCATGGTGCACTGTAACAGACCTACACAGTGGCACATGCAAATCCCCTATTGTCCCAAGCAGGGTCTAACTAGTATTCCCCCTATCCAGCCAGGTGATGATGGTTTAGTTATAGGTTGTACATATTTGTGTTATTCCTGCTAACTTCAGATGACTGAGGTCTTACAGATGCTGAGCCGGGAGCAGGACTCGGAAACAGGCTCCATCACCGACAGTGGACGAGGACCCAGTGAGGAAGGCGACAACAACCGACCCAGCCCATTAGAGACCCAGCTCAGTGATGAGCAAAGGGGTAATTAGCATTTATTATCTTTAATATTTACACTCTAGTCATTGTTTTGAGAAATCTTATTTCACATATCCTTAACCTTATCTGGGTACACTCTGTCTGAGTCCTATTGTCAGCAAACATCAAACCAGGAAACAGACCATAAAGTGCCTTTCTGTCTCTTTTTCTCTGTCTCTCTCTCCCTTCTTCTCTATCTCTATTTTCTGGGTATTACCATGAAGTGCCTTTCTGCCTCTTTTCTCTGTCTCTTTCTACCTTCTTCTCTATCTCTATTTCCTGGGTATGATCATAAACTGCCTCCCTCTCAGCTCTCCCGCCTTTGATATACAACCACACAAGTACACAACCAACACACAACCAGTACACAATTTTTCTCAAATGAAGAATTCAAGGTTTATATGAGATTTCAGAGGCAGTTAGATATTGGATATCTAGATTCCTTTTAATAAGACATTAAAAATATATGACATTCAATTTGTCAAGTGTGAAATTCAAATCTAGTCAATTCACCATGATCGAAGTTAGTCATTAGTTATTCTTCAAATTACAGAATCTAACAAAATACCTCTACATTTAGACATACAATATTCAATTGAATATGTTTTTATTCTTGTTAGGTCCGTTTTGTTATGGTTCATGAAAGCAAGAACTGTCTATTTAAGAAAGTTTACATTATAATTGTACTACTATAGTTTATGGCAGGGTAATTATAGAGCGGGGATTTCTCTCCGATGTTGAGGTGTGGAAGAAGGCATATTCCATTAGTTCCTCTTAATCAGTTCACATCCCCATAAAAAATAGCTGGGCTCGCCTCCCTCGACCCAATTTGGGGGGAAGTTCCCCCTGTCTTAGATTTAATCCACTCCCCTCTAAGCCAGGTCTTGATAGCACATATCAAGTAGGCGGCGTTTAATGGCATTTAAAATAATAAAATGATGCCTAAATGACCAAAGGATACTATGGCCTTGCCTCCCCTTCCTTCTACCCCTTCCCACCTCCCTCTGAAGGAGCGCTAAACTATATGTGCCTGTCCTCTTGCAAGTATAAATATATGAATGATATAAATATTGTGCAAGATGAACTACATAAACTACTCAGATATAATGTAAAACAATAATGTGATTAATATCCAAAACATAATGTAACAATACACGTAAAATTAATCTTATTATAAGATAGGACCTATACAGACAACAGTTGACCTATAAAGACAACTGTAAGAATCTTAACTCAATCGGAGAATAGAAATTGTAAAAGTATGCCACAATATAATAGACAACTGAATTGATATAAAACACACTATAAATGGTAGGTGGTCACTTCCAGTCATCGACGGAAGTGATATTGTTACCTAGCATAACCTGTAAGTAACAAAGGCCAGTTTGGAAACCTCCCTGATGCCGGAGATCCAGGCCTATAGTGATTACTTCGAAATAAATGTCCAATCAATCAATCAATCAATTAACAAGATATAGATGTTTTATTTAAAATGTTGAGTTGAAGGGCAGTGTGAAAGACCTGCACTGCAGAATACTTCATGTCTTGTTTCCTGTACATTTTGATGGAAATAACAATTCCAATATGGGTCAGATTTTCAGAAAATGTACAATCAGCAGCTGTACACATTGAGTAAATTTTGCTGAATTAGGCTGCAATTTGGTCAATACTAGGTAAATCTGAGTATATTCGGCATTGCATTGATTCTAGCAATCTGTTTGGTTCGGTTGAACTGTATTCTGAACTGTATTTTCGACTCAAATCTCTTTTATTTAAGAGAATTTGTAAAAGTGAATTGTACATTTTCTGAAAATCTGACCAATATATAGATAATGAGCCAGGCTGTTAAGACAAACTTTCATTGTTTGTATGAGTTAAGGAAAAACAAATTCACTAGAGCTGACTAACAAGATAAGACATGAGTACTATTACAGTGTGCCAACCTCCCTGCAAAATGTGTGAATTATGTATTACGAAGCTGCGATCGAGATACAATAGTTGAGACAAGTTATATTTATTTGCTGTGAAGAAAAACAAATAGGATTTCAGGATTGCTTGTAAGAAATGTCAGGGTAATGTCCTCAGCATAGGGAACTAGATGTTCACTTGTCACTTGTGAAAGCATTTCTCTATGGCTGTTAATAAAAGGGGAATGGAATAATAATGAAGTAGAGACTAGTGCTGCTTCTAGCAGACTTTTAGGGGAAAGTATGGTAAAGTGGATAAGGTAGCTATTTGACTTCATCATATGGGTCAGATTTTCAGAAAATGCACAATCTATGTACAGTTCTACACATCTATTCTGCTAAATTAGAGTGAGAATTTATAAATACAGAGCTTACCGCAGAGCTTACTGCAGCCAGTGGATACCCCACCTTTAGCCACAAGCATGAAAGCTGTCAGTGGTAGAGTAGGCCCTTCATTAAAACCCAGAACTTTAGACTTTGCTGGTAAAGACCTTACTAGTCCTATTTCCCATGTATTTATACCTTCAGTGATCATGAGTAAGGGCTTTTTAGGTTCCCCTTTACCTATTCTCTATGTGGTTTTAATGATACTTTACAATGGCCTCCATCTTATGGAAATTGCCATGGATTAGGTAAGGAATCTTTCCAATATTTTAAAAGCTCCAAGGTCGCCTATGTTTACAAGCCCTAGGAAACGTTACCAATTTGAGTCAAGGTTGCGTCAAGGGTATATGGGTCAGATTTTTAGAGAATGTACAATTCAACTTCGCCAATCCTCTCAAATAATGCAAATTTCAGACGAAAATAAAGTTCAAAATACAGTTCAACCTAACCAAACAGATTGCTAGAATCAACGCAATGCCGAATATACTCAAATTCACCTAGTATTGAACAAATAAAAGCCTAATCTAGCAGATTTCACTAAATGTGTACAGCTGCCAATTGCACATGTTCTCAAAATCTGACCCATATGTAAAAATGTACAGTCATCCCTTCTACATATTTCCCTTCTAAATTAGGCTGAGAAATGATAACTACTTGGTATATCTGGTATATTTAGTATTGTGTTGTGCCAGGAGATCTATTCGGTAATGTTGAACTGTACTTTAAACCTCTTAAATTTGGGTTATTTGAGAGAATTGGTGAAGGTGATCTTCGGGCGACTGAACCTATATGTTGACTTCATTGCCTATATAATGATTATTAGCATGACTTTTATAAATTGAATATGAGGGAAGAATAATACCAGTATCAACTTAAACTTCATCTCTAGATAGGTTAAAAATATATAGATATAAATAGGTTAATACAAGTAATATAATTTGATAATATCTCTAAATCCATTCTTCTGCGACTTGTGACTCATTTTCTGAAAAAACACATCACATCTTATTACCATATCTTTTGTTTTCATGTCGTATTTGACTAATCTTCAAAAACCAATATATACGCTTTTAATGTATATCTATGACTAGCGATTGATTATTAGAGAGTGCCCAATTAATTAAATTGCTCTTTTCAACATTGTTATGATTCAGAGTTAAATACTTCTATAGTCTTAAAGTTGCACGCTCAGTTAACATCGGTCAAGAACTGAACTTTTTCTAACTTTTGTTCCATTCTTTTCCAACCCATCTAATATTCATTGGACCAAATTTCTCGAGGGCTTTGTCCAGTTGTTGCTATAGGGCTTCTAAAACATCCTCATTTGTATTTGGAGAAGACCCGCCCGAGTCCTTTCATGCAATGACTTCTCTTATTATCGCTCATCGGTGGAAGTTTTCTCTCAGTGATTAGACTTCATATTCTTGTATAAACCAGATAGTAAGGCAGTGGTTCCTTGCAGTCCTTAATTGATAATTATCCTCATTGAGATTTGAAAGTTTCTGAAGTAATTCTCTATCATTACGATATCTCAATTGTGTCGGTAAAGTTCATCGGAATTGGATCTTGGCCTTGGTCAGAATTGGCGCTTAGGAGATGGTTGAATGTCAGCTCTCTCGACTTTCAGGGATTGGGGAGAAAGGTTTTAAAGTTCAAGGTTGTACGTTTCAGGTGTGGGAACAAAGGCATCCGGTTCCAGGCCTGGGAGGTCGAGGATTAGGATTAAGTGCTGATCCAAAAGTCAGAGAGGTTAGGGGACCCCACCACACCCACCATATATAGGGTGCATTGCACTATACACGATAGGATTGTGTCTTAAAGGATGAGTAATACATTCTCAAATTTACGACTATGAGGGCTTTATGATACAAGCGTTGTTGCATTGAAATTCATGCATCTGAGCGAGGTAAAAGGTCGCTCAAAGTTATTTCAGACCAGTCTTAGAAAATAATCGTATATAGTGCAATGCAACCTTTGCTAAGAGGGAGTTACAAGGGCTTTAAGAGTGATTTAACACAAACTCGTATATAGTGCAACTGCGATTTCCGAATATAATGATATCTCAAAATCCATTTTTAGTGACTCGTGACTCAATTCTCTGTAACACATCACATATTAGGTCTACATCCAACCTCAGATTCTAGGCTGGACCCGAATGTCAACAACAACAAAAGGACTATGAATATCACAGACCTAAGACTCTAAGCCTATAACATTATCATTATTATAAACCCAATACAGCATCACATAAATATCTTCTTTTTTTTTGACAAAATCTTTATTCAGCGGTATTTACAAAACAACCAGACAAACAGTCTCGTTCCTGAGAACGGTGTTCCTCATGTCCTGACATTGATGTCTAATATATTAGCCGAAATTTTAAGGTGGGTGATAACACATAATTTTGATCTTTGTGTGAAAGGGTTCGATATACATCACATATGTATGGCTAAGCTGTTTAACAGTTTCCGTCTATACAATCGATCACTTTTTGTTTTACAATTACATTTTATGAGGATGAGATGAAGAATTCTTGTGATTCCTAGTGAATTGTGATGTGTGGAATAATGAAATGGATGATGAGTTACACATTGACTTAGGTGAAGGCGTGACTATTAGTGGTGGGTGAGTGAGTGGTATCAGGACTTTTTAGAACAGAGGGATGATCTCAGTATGAGTGTATATACAAGTTTTGACTCGCTTTGAGTTACTAAGTATAGAGTACTGCTAACATGTTACAACTCACTAGTACATATTGGGTAAGATACCCCTTAAGATTTAGGATTTTAGGTTTTCTTTAATCCCTCCATTCTCCTCATGGTGAATGAGGAAAATGGGGAAATACATTGTGAAGATCCCTGTGTTAGCCGCGTGCGATTTAATGATTCAAACTAATTATAAAAATATATCTTGCATCCGCATACTTTTTCTATAATATGTGATTGCAGGACTTCTAGGTCTGCACGCTTCCTTGACCCGAATGGCAACAAAGACAAAAGGACTGTGAATATCACACATCTAAGACTCTAAACCTATAACATTATCATTATCATGAAGCCAATATAGCACCAGATAGAACGCTATACTGTTAAATCAAACAGAGGACGCTGGTATAACATATCACAGCAATCCCTCCTTATCAGCTCATATCTCTCTGTGCTTGCCCAGAAGTTAATTACAACCATGCCAACAACAATGGACTAGGAAGCTGCAGGGAGGGTGCCTCTATATTTTGCTTAGTGATATATATTGTAGAAGATACTTGTCATTCTGCCCGATGGCCTATCCCATTCAACAGATGCATCATCTACAGTACACAGGGAAGGTTAATTGCACCACCCTGCCGTTGTGTTGGGATGAATCTATTTATTCCCCTTCTACAAGTAAACTGTGGCGTGTAGCAGGTATAGATCCGCGCCTTATGGCGAGGGAGATGGTATCTTTGCTAATGGTAGACGAATATAATATGGGTGAGATTTTCAGAAAATGTATAATTTAACTTCGCCAATCTTCTCAAATAACCCAAATTTCAGACGAAAATAATGTTCAAAATACAGTTCAACCTAACCATACAGATTGCTAGAATCAAGCAATGCCGAATATACTCGAATTTACCTAGTATTGACTAAATTGCATCCTAATTTAGCAGAATTTTAATAAATGTGTACAGCTCCCAATTGTACATTTTCTGAAAAGCTAACCCATATATGTGATGTGTTCCAGGAAAATGAGTCATAAGTCGCGAAATGTTGATTTGACATATTTAAAAAGAGAAGATCAAGGTGATTCCAATGATAGTAAACACTAGGAAACCGTACAAGTATTCATTTATCTTAAGTTCTATGTTTTTATTTTTGAAAAGAAATGGTTTGCAATGTTTCTGGATGGGTAATTACCAATAAAGTAACTAAATATACTCCATACGAAGGCCTTCAAAACGCAAGGACATATTCAATACAATGTCCCAAAATTTGTTACGTGGATTTATATGACTATGAGTGCTAACTCCCTTAAAATCAGAACATTTCAATAGAGATATTGTGAAAAAACCTTTTGAAAAATATCAAATTTGCGACTTGTGACTCATTTTCCCTGGGTACTACATAGCACTACATATTGAGCAAATTCTGACAAAGTGGGCTAAAAATGATCAATACGAGGTAAAATATGTGAGTATTTTCATACATTGGGTTTTTTTCACAAGATGCTTAATTAGAATGCTTAACGCTTTTTGTAGTAGCATTAATACATGTACTAAATTTCAAGACAGTGTATTAAATATATCCATGCATTTCTAAGGTCATTTTGTATATTTAGTATACTTAGCTACTTTACTAGTAAATGTCCTCCCAGAGATAGTGCAAACTTTGTTTTAAAAATAGAAATATCAAACTCAAAATATAGAAATACTCATTAGATGTACTAATGTTTACCATCAATGGAATCAGCCCTGTCTCATCCTTTCAAATATGATGATATCTCAAAGTTTCGTGCGACTTGTGACTCATTTCCCAGTAACAGATCACTTAGGTCAACTCTTACATCAATTAGAACAAGTGTGCATTCAGTCATCAATATATTCTAGGAAAAGAATTATTTCTTAGAATCTGTAGAATTGTATCTAGAGGGAGGGCAATTACTGGGATTGTGAGAGACAAATAGGATAGATTTAGAAGCCCTTCTGAAGCAGACAAATCTCCGTCTGGCCTTGACTTGATATATGCATAAGAAATAAGCCTCGTCTTGACATGTCTCGGAGCTTGGACAGACTATTGGGCAAAAGCATATGGGTCAGATTTTCAGAAAATCTACAATTTCACTTCGCCAAGCTTCTCAAATAACCCCAAATTTCAGACGAAAATAAAGTTCAAAATATAGTTCTGCCTAACCTAACAGATTGCTAAAATCAATGCAATGCGGAATATATTCGAATTTACTTAGTATTAACTAAATTGCAGCCTAATTTAGCAGAATTGACTACATGTGTACAGCTGCCAATTGTACATTTTCTGACAATCTGACCCATAAGCTGTGACAATATTTCTGAACACACGCAACATCGGTCAACACAGTATCTAATAAGTATCATAATTGATATCATTGTCTTTCAGAAGGACGCTTTACGTATAATGATATTTACTTTTTTTTTTTTTAAGATTCTATTTGCGATCCGTTTTAGGAAAATGAGTCATAAGTACCAAAAATATGGATTTTGACATATCATAATTATTTGAAAAGATGAGGTCAAGCCGATTCCAATGATGATAAACACTAGGACACCTAATAACTATTTCTATATTGTAAGTTTGATATTTCTATTTTTTGAAAAAAGAGTTTGCACTATTTCTGAATGGGTAATTACCGGTAAAGTAACTAAATATACTCCATATGAAGGCCTTCAAAACGCAAAGATATGTTTAATACAATGTTCTAAAATTTGTTACACAGATTCATATGACTTTAAGTGCTACATCCTCTAAAGATCATAACATTTCAATATAGAGATCTTGTGATAAAAACACTTTACTTTTAAAAATATCAATTTTGCGACTTGTGACTCATTTCCCTGGAACACATCACATTTATACTAGCGTATACGTATACGAGTTTATGTTAAATACGGTTGTCATACAGAATGTAAAGCATTTCAAATCTATCGATCATCACCACCCTAGCTTTAATGCTGTCTCTTTATTCTAGACTGATGAAGTAAATTAAACTTGTATTTCTTCTTTCCACGGTATTCCTGCCTTAATTGCCTGTCATAGATGATACATCTTCAGTTCAAATGAGGAAAAATGATTCTGGCAATTATCCTTTTTAATCAAGAATCATCGAGGGAAATGCTATCATGAATGTTAAATGCAGGTATTAATCGAAAGCGCATCTTGCTGCTTAAAAGTTATGATTAAATGAATATATTTGGTTTTTGTCAGAGCAAGAATTAGATGACTTTATTAATTATGCTTGTGACGAGAGGGCTTTTAACTGACTACCTGTCACTAGATACTTATACAGTTGATGAGGACGTCGTAATAGAATATATTTGAACTAAAACGAGGGTAAGATTTTCCGATAATGTACAATTGGCAGCTGTACACATTTAGTAAATTCTGCTAAATTAGGCTGCAGTTTGGCCAATACTAGGTAAATTCGCGAATATTCGGCATTGCATTGATTCTAGCAATCTGTTTAGTTAGGTTGAACTGTATTTTGAACTTTATTTTCCTCTGAAATTTGGGTTATTTCATAGAATTTGTGAAAGTGAATTGTACATTTTCTGAAAATCTGACCCACGATTGAATGTTTATTTGAGGTATCTTCAGTTTCAGTGGACTGCCATCAATCTCCACATGTACTGACAATGATCAAATAGAACAATTCATAATTGCCATCAAATAAATATAGATATTTCAGCTCGCACTATGTAAAATCACCCCCTGCATTAAGCATAAGTACATCTATATATGAGTCAGATTTTCAGAAAATGTACAGTTCGCCTTCACCAATCCTCTCAAATAACCCACATTTAAGACAAAAATGAGCTTCAAAATACAGTTTAACATAACAGAACCGATACTTTAAATCAATGCAATACCAAATATACTCACATATACCTGTTATTGCTCATTTTGCAGCCTAATTTAGGAAAATTCCCTAAATGTGTAAAGCTGTCAATTGTACATTTTCTGAAAATCTGACCCGCTCTCAAGAGTAAAGAAGCTAAGAAAAGCACCGTATGTTCAAAGGGCTGATTACTGAAGTTGAGAAAGTTTTCTAAAGCACCAGGTTCATTGCCCTCGGCTGCCTGCATTACTTGTGGGGTCTGTTACAAAAGCTTAGAATATGATTTTTGTGTGAATTCCATCACATGTAGGAAAATAACAAATTCCTTCCTATGTGTCATTCCCAGCTGATAGGAATAAACTACCTAGGAATAGCCTATACACACAATGGTGGGTAGGTATAGCCTATACACCCAATGGTGGGTAGGAATAGCCTATACACACAATGGTGGGTACGAATAGCCTATACACCCAATGGTGGGTAGGAATAGCCTATACACACAATGGTGGGTAGGAATAGCCTATACACCCAATGGTGGGTAGGAATAGCCTATACACACAATGGTGGGTAGGAATAGCCTATACACCCAATGGTGGGTAGGAATAGCCTATACACACAATGGTGGGTAGGAATAGCCTATACACACAATGGTGGGTAGGAATAGCCTATACACACAATGGTGGGTAGGAATAGCCTATACACACAATGGTGGGTAGGAATAGCCTATACACCCAATGGTGGGTAGGAATAGCCTATACACACAATGGTGGGTAGGAATAGCCTGTACACCCAATGGTGGGTAGGAATAGCCTGTACACCCAATGGTGGGTAGGAATAGCCTATACACACAATGGTGGGTAGGAATAGCCTGTACACCCAATGGTGGGTAGGAATAGCCTATACACACAATGGTGGGTAGGAATAGCCTATACACACAATGGTGGGTAGGAATAGCCTGTACACCCAATGGTGGGTAGGAATAGCCTATACACACAATGGTGGGTAGGAATAGCCTGTACACCCAATGGTGGGTAGGAATAGCCTATACACCCAATGGTGGGTAGGAATAGCCTGTACACACAATGGTGGGTAGGAATAGCCTATACACACAATGGTTGGTAGGAATAGCCTATACACCCAATGGTGGGTAGGAATAGCCTATGCACACAATGGTGGGTAGGAATAGCCTATACACACAATGGTGGGTAGGAATAGCCTGTACACACAATGGTGGGTAGGAATAGCCTATACACACAATGGTTGGTAGGAATAGCCTATACACACAGTGCATTTCTATTCCTTCCCACCAAAGTCAGGTGAATAGTGTAGAAAGTCACACACACAAGTGGTGTTGGATGTACTTATTAAATGTGATCAGTCTTAAATTTGAAAAAAAAAAAAATGTTACTTTGCTTATAGCTTATGTAACAGGCCCGTGGTGTACTTCGGCCGTCTGACCGGGCCAATGGACATGGTCCTTAAGGGGTTCATTTCCATCGCTTTTTCAATCCCATTTGCGGATTGAAATCCAAATAACTCCTTCGCCTATTCATTATGTTTCACTTTTACAATTTTTTCTGTTTTTGTTAAAAGGTTATCATTCTTGGTTTGGTTTGAAAAGGTATTTATTTCACCAATAATGAATAGTCCAGACAGAATTTGAAGGCACGCAGACCAATTGACACAAATTAATTGGCACCCTGTTTGTTCCTAACAGGTGTCCATAATTTCCTGACATTAGGTAAACAAAATTGCTGGCAGGGAAATATCAAAGCCTGTCGATAAAGTGCTTGCTCTGTGTGGGTCATATTTTATTGGTTAAAATTCTGGTTTATGTTTACCCCTGTATACCGTAAATTGTATCTTAAAAGTCTAGTCTGAGGGACCCTCTGGAAGAGCTGTGGCTGCCACAGAAGAGGACCGACCCAATTCCGATGTATTTTTACCATGTACTGTCTTCGGAAATAAACAATATACATGTACACGTATACATATTTAGAAAATTCTGAAAAATTGGGCTAAAAAATTATCAATACAAGTTGATATAACATAACATATGGATACTTTCGTACTGTTTTCTGTAAAAGATCTGTTTGGTTAAGATAAACTGAAATTTGAGAGGATTGGTGACGGTGAATTGTACACTTTCTGATGATCTGACCCATATATAGATCTACATATCTAGCTAAATATAAAACTGTGCACACCTGAGCAGGATCGCTGACTAATAAATGACTAAATGAAGATGACTAATCAGAATATTTTCTCATTTTCTCTGCAGGCTGTCGTTCAGGAGCAGATGGAAGAGGGCGCTCTATGGATGGTCATCCAACTTCCGATCTGCTCCGAAGCAAGAGTTCGGAGTTGTTCGCCTCTTTCAAAAGGCCCAACGTTGCGGGTTCATCAAAGTCTTCCTTACGTTCCAAGCGCCAGAGCATGGGATCGCAAATACCACCCCCGCCCCCTCCACCCAGTGTGTCCACTTATGCCACAATCATGAAACACAAACCATCAGTGGCACCTCTAGAGACCATTTCACAGGAGCCTGTCATTCATGGTGGTATGAGCTCATTTAAACCTGCCCTTGGCTCCTCCTCCTCTTCCTCCTCATCCTCCTGGATCAGCTCATCACAGACTCATGGTGGTGGCAGAGGCTCCACAGAGAGCTGCTCAGCCTATACTAGCTCAGGTTCAGGGCCTTTAGGAAAGTTCAGGTTTCAAGGAAAGAGGAGTTATTCGGACGAGCGGCGAGAGAGTCCATATCAGACTGTGCTTAGCAATCTCTCGACCGGCCGTCCACCGCATCCCCCAAGAAGCGGTGAAACTTGCTCCATTATAGAGACTAACCTAGATGAGCCTGATTCCCCGTTACCTCCTCCCCCTCCCCCTATTACTTCTGCATCTTCTCACCATCATCCAGCCTCTAGTTCCAGGCTGGACTCGAATGGCAACAAAGACAAAAGGACTGTGAACTTTGATTTGAGTTCAGCTACATTCCCAGGTAGTAGGTACAGCACAGGTGATAGTCAAACTGGGAGCTTGAAAAGTAGGACAGAGGAGTATATGTTACAAAAGCCTCCCATGGGTCACCACAAAACTGGTGGAGTCCCCGATGCAGGCGGACAAAGGTTGTACAGAGACCCCAGAGCTGCTGCTGACCCTCCTCTGAAAGTGTATGACACTAGTCCCACTGCTAGACTTCAACAGATGGAGATGACCTCACTTAAGCCTCCAGGACCTAGTGTGGGGGGCCCTCAGTCGGGGGCTCACCAGGGGCAACAACAGCAATTAGGGGGCCCCAGAAGGGGCTGGGCTAAAGACAGTATGGATGCTCTATCTGATGACAGCACCACAACTTCAGGAAGCTATGTGTTAAACACAGATGGAAGCGGTATATACCAGCAACAACAACAACATCCTTATCATCACCAGCAACACCAGCAACACCAGCAACACCAGCAACAACATCAACAACAAGGCAGGGACCCTAGATCCTCCAATGACCATTTTGTTGTCTGACACTGAACCTTTAAACCTTGAACTTTGAACCTGGGAATATTCGTTTTAAATATTTTTATGATTGTAAGTATCATGATTCATCATTCATCGTCCCTTTAAGGGAGATTAGAGTATAAATAATCAAAGGGTTGCAGTTGCCTTATGATGTGCAATTATTTAAACAGAACTTGACTGTTTATAAATGTGTGTATATAGAATATTTAAGTTTGATATTCTTTTAAAGAAACATTACTATTGTTATGTTACTATCTCGCCCTGAGGTGGTAGATCTGAATGGATGTGTTTGATGGATGGTCCGTGGAAATGAATTGAAAATTCCAATCCAATGGTTTGGAAATTCCTTAGAGCATTTAATCAAATTGACAATTGTCCCCTTAAAACGGAGTCCAGAAAGCATGGCAATCAATGTATCACACATCAATTGCCTCAGATTGAGAAGGGGTTATGGGAGCTTTAGCGACCTCCAAATTTAACGTTATCACAGCTTCTCAACCAAAACTGACATCCTGAAGGTATTTTAGGGTCCTCTTTAAACAATTTTAAAAAATGGACTCAAGGAAGGTGCAAAATCTTAAATTAATCTTTTAAATGATTTAAAATCTATTCTGAAATAGCAGACTTTCCAGTCTTTCCAAATACATTCTGCTTTATATTGAGTACAATTCCACCTACTGGTGAATGATAATGTGATCCAATAACGATTATTATTTGGGTCAGATTTTCAGAAAATGTACAATTCAACCTCACCAATCTTCTCAAATAATCTATACTTCAGACCAAAATAAAGTTCAAAATATAATTCAACCTAACCAAACAGATTGGTAGATTCAATGCAATGCCAAATATACTCGAATTTACCTAGTACTGACCAAACTGCAGCCTAATTCTGAAGAATTTACTAAATGTGTGCAGCTGCCAATTGTACATTTTCTGAAGATCTGACCCATTTATCAATCTCTGACAACTCTGCCTGAACCGATGACAATGTGTCAATATCCCTGGTAAGATTGATTTAAGTTAATGAGTTAATTAGAGGACTTCCTTGTCACATTTTGATCAATTATTTAAAAAATGTTTTGCCAGCATTGTATCAAATAAGAATGAAATTTACATAATGGGTAAAAAATGGAGAAGAATTATACTCAGATAAAATATATAATAGCCATGTTTTTACTTTTCTAGTCTGTACCTTGAATGATTTCTTTAGATTTTCTCCGATATACAACTACCAGGATTCATTGCGAAAACAGGACTCACTGCCTACATACAACTCCCCTATTGCCTATTCAATTTTACCTAAATACATTTTTGCATATTTATTGGTCAGGCCATAGGATATATATGTGCGAGCATATATCAAATTATACATTGTTTTAATTCAGGATAAGAAATGCATTTTTTATGAAGGGCCTTGAATGTGCTTAATTTGTTTCAAATAATCTAGAACTCATCGATTTAAGACTATATTCTCAGATAAGACAGATCAAAATTAAAATATTGTTTTCATAGGATTCTACATTCGTGTTTATTATCACTCTCTGATGTGCATGAAAGAGAAATTCTGCTTTAAAGCTGCATTCTTACCTATCACAACAAAGTAATCTTGATATGGGTTAGATCTTCCAAAAATGTACAATTGCCAGCTCTACACATTTAGGAAATTCTGCTAAATTAGGCTGAAAATGATGAATTCTGGATATATCTGAGTATATTCAGTGTCGAATTGATTTATAGTATCAGTTCTGTTACGTTAAACTGTACTTTGAAGCTAATTTCTGTCTTGAACTTGGGTTATTTGAGAGAATTAAGGAAAGCGAATTGTACATTTTCAGAAAATCTGACCCACATGTATGAATTGTTTGACCGATAGGACTATAGCTATCCATATTCTGCTGTTCTTGTATTCGGGTAAAATCCCCGGAAATTCTCCAATCGTCGCAATTGATAACTCAATTTTAAGACAGAAATAATGTTCAAAATTTGATTCAACATAGCCGACTAGATTGTTTGAATCAAGACAATATCAAATGTATTTAGATATACCAAGTATTGACCTTTTTTCTATCTAATTTAGCAGAATGTTCTAAATATGTAGATCTGCCGATTGTACATTTTTTAAAGATCTGACCCATACGTTTATACAATAATTTTAAGTCAAATCTGAAGGCTGAAATCCTACACAATTTCAGTCAAATGACTTTTAGATTTGTAAGAAAATGACGGAACAAAAAGTAGAAAATCTTTTTTTGGTAAAATTAACTGAGAACACAGCTTTAAGGCAAGGATGAATAGTAATCTAAAATATTTCGTTGGTCTGACATATCTTTTCATTAACCATGGTGAAAGGTGAAATTAGAGAGTCGCAGAAGAACTACCATTATCGCTGGCGAATCTATTATTCATTTCTCACTCCATTTGGGAATTGGGGACAAGATAGATAATTATGGTATACTGAATGGAGCGAAACGACGAAGCACTCTCTTGCTGATTTTTATATACTTCCTATACACTTAAGATGTAAATTGTATGATATCCAGCTCTTTCCTATCCATTCCATGAAAGAAAAGAAAAAGGTAAAGAAAATGAGGGTAGGTGGGTGGGAAAGAATAATGGCTTTTGAAGAGGAATGCATAGCCTTGGGGATTTATTCTGAGAATTGTCAGTTCACTGGAATTCTTTTAATAGTTTGAAATCAGTGAAATGTTTTTCGCCGAATTATTCACATTTAAAAATTGTAGATACCTTTCCGTAAATATGAATGATTGGATTCCTATTCTATTTGTAAGAAAAAATATGTGCTTGCAATTCTTTTTTCTTTCAATTCATGGAGATTTTAACCATTATCTGCATTTATTTCTAATTTAATTTAAGGTTTTAAATATGAATAAAAGCATTATATCTTCTGAGCTATCTGATATTAAAACTAATATGAAATGTCTTTAAATGCTATGAATTGTTTAGAATAGTTTGATTTCCAGTCCCTTGGAAAAATAACATAATCCAGCTTTAGAAATATTACGTATTTTCAGTTTGTGCAACCTACGGATGTAATTTATTCAAAAGCTGCGAAGTTGCTTTGGAAATTGGACAAGAAAATCGACTCAAGGTGCAAATCCCCTCAAACTTTGAATATTACTGACTTACTTCGAATATTATTGACTCAAGAGTAGGCTAGGCATTCGGTCTGGTAGAATTGAACAAAGCCCTGTCTTTAAGAGAGAGAAAGTCATAATATACTCGTTAACATAACATTTAATTAACACAACGGTGCTATGTACATTTGAGGTAGACTAGCGTTTTATACTGAGGGGAAACAATAGTAATAATCATGAGATCAGCATCAAAGGATAGTCTTTGATCGTATTTAACAAGAATAAAAAGAATGATGAATAATACCTCAGGCACCCAAGATAAATACAATTTAAATATTTACACAATAATTTTTTTTAAATTATTATGAAAAACACTGAAAGAAAATGAATTTGGCAGGCTAAGAAACATGATTGTCGATATTTAAACTGTGTCAAATAGTCCTCCAAAATGCGTCTCAGAATTTGTTGTTTTTCATGAAAGTTCTAAAATTTGTGAATACCAATTGTATATATCACGGGTGCCTGACCCGCCTATACATATATGATATATTACTGACAAGGTGATGAATGCTTTCATGGTTTGGTTCATTGCACAAATTAGCCGACGAGTTGAGAATGTACCAATGAGAAGAAGAATGTGTGGTTTTCAACGGTCGTCCCCAATACGGATACATCGTGTGATGTATTCTGATGTACCTAAATGCAGTGTAAAAAAGGCAAATGGGTGTCAAGAAATAAAATGATTATTAACTAATATTTTCCTTGTTCCTGTTTTTATTCCATTTACTACAACTATAATGTTACATATAACAGAATAACGGTAATAGAACGGGTGAAGAAATGAATCTAACTACGACGATCGAATGCTGCTTATATGTGATGTGTTACAGGAAAATGAGTCACAAGTTACAAAATATGGATTCTGAAATATCATCATAATTATTTGAAAAGATGACATCAAGCAGATTCTAATGATAGTAAACATTAGGACATCTGATAAGTGTTTCTATATTGTAAGTTTGATCATTTTAGTTTTGAAAAAAGTTTGCAACATTTCAGGGTGAACAATTACTAGGAAAGTAGTGAAATATGCTCTATAAGATGACCGTGGAAATCCATGGATATTTAACACACTGTCTTGAAATTTAGTGCATGTATTTATACATCTAGAGGCATCAAATATCAAATTCCCTGACAATGAGTACATTTCTACACAGAGAAGCGACTAGTGACTCATTTCCCTGAAATACATCAAATATTATATCTGGATAAAATCATCAATAACAAGTACTAGAACAAGGAATGAAGAAGACATCTAAACACCGAGTGCACCTAACATGGCAACTACTTCAGCATTGTTTATAGAGTTATAAAGGTATACGAGGCCTTATTCAAATAAAGTCATCACAATTTATTGTCAAATATTAATGTGCTAGACTAAATTCATACAATGGAAACCGTAGCATACTGATACTATCGCACCTGTATCGATCTAGAAGCGAAACAATAATATGGTGTCCACTAAAGTGGTATGTATGCGATCTTGGTATTGTGCCTCAAGGCAAAAGCGATATGACAAATCACTTAGTAAATAAGTCACCTCAGATTACATAATTTTGGAAGAAATAAGACTTGTGCGAGAACCCGAAGCATTCGCATTTGTTATGTTGTAAAGAAGACTAAGGGTTTTTAGCCCATAGGTTCAGTAAGATGAAGAAGTGAGACAAGAAGTCCGAGGTTGTAGTTCGTCTGGATTCGGCCTAGGCGGTGGTGACTCAGCGAGTAAGTACCTAGGTCCGAGTCTTACTTTATTTTATACTCCACAATCATGAATAATTCATACAATCAAACCCAGGAAATATTCCACTGGCTCTTCCCCTTCCCTCTAATTGGTTGAGGGAGAGAGGATCTTCCTTGCCCACACGCCGACCTCTGCTCCCCGTGCAGAGACCATAAATGGAGTGCATGCAAGTTGGATCCCTCTCCTCAGCCTTCCCCCTCCCACCCCTTACTCATAGATCCCATGGCTCGTGCCAGCCCCCCCTCCCTCTTAGCCCTTCCCCCCTCTTGATAAACCCAGAGCAGTGTATAAGTAATTGGGTCGGGCTGGGGGAGGTGGGGTGAGCCCTGAGTGGCTCATCTCCCCCTCCCTCCTGGCCAGGCCATGTGTGGCGTGCATGCCCCGACCATGATCAGGGCTAAATAGGTCGGATCTTGGATCTAAAGATTCCAATTCTTTACATTCGTCCCATATTTTATTTTTGTTGAAAGCTTTCTTTCGAACAAAATATTTAGCCACTGATCAACCCAGTCCAACCAAACAAGAGAAATAGAAATAAGGTTACATAATTTACACACACAAAATCATAAAAAGGGTAAAGTAAAAGTATTATAAATTATTATATCTGTAGACCTAACGGGTCAAGATGGAAAGTTTCCAAAGGGAGTGGCTCTATCAAAAAGGAGTGTTCATTTATATCAGAGGCCATCACCCTGCACTAAAAAGTCTTTTAGTCGAATATTATGTAAGAGAAGTCTCTGTGTTTTTAAGTGTGCTTCTGAACACTGTTAAATGTCTTCCTTTGTACTGAGCTAGTACTCACAAAGTTCTCCAATACGGTCGTCACCGCCGTCTCCTCTGCCCGGCCGGTCAGCCGAGGCCCCCGCTGGACCTCGTCGCTGACCGACAGGACGCCCGTCTCTTTCTCTCTCCTCCTTTGGCCATGGAGAGTGAGAGCGGTTGGGTAGTCAACACTACGATATTTCCATTTTTAACCTCAAACGCTACAGAACACATGTCGACTTTACTGTAGCATCACGTATAAACTCTTATTACTTGGAAAAATACCTCTTCAAAGCAAAATGGTCGGAGACAAGGTGAGGGCTTCGATTCCATGGTGCTTCCTCTCAGGCTCCTCTGTCTCGACCGATTCTGTTTGTGTAAAAACAACTTCTCACAATGAGAGTTGAAATAAAAATACCTTTTTGGGCTGGATCCTTGTTCACGGATTCCACCATTTCCTCCCGAGAGAGAAAATGGATTTCACCCAGGTATACTACTCTGTGTTCTGTGATCTCCCTCGCACCCGAGAAGAGGACAGAACAAACATTAATAGTAAATATTAAACAAGAGTAAGTTACAGACAAGTTCAAAAAGTGTTTGTTACCCCAGAGAAACCAAATAAACTTTGGTAGACTAATTATTTCATCCTGGTCAGTCCGAAATTGGCAGCGTAATATGGTGAGGCGGGGGAGGGGGCAGGGATATGCTCGAGGGAACGAGAGCCAGTCCTAGCGCCTGGAGTGGCCTCTCCCTCCTCTCGATCTAGGTCTTGGAGGGCTGGGGCTACAGGGTGGTGGGTTGGGGGTCCTATTGGGATATTCTCTCGGGGCTTAAGGTTTCTCAGACAACACAAAAGGCTGACTTTGCCTCTTGGGGCGAGCCCCTTTCGGCGGAGGTAGATTATTCCCAGGGTCATGACTCCTAGGAGAGTGGGGATGAGAGTGGCTATACCCCAGATAGAACTTTCAGACCAAGGGGTGGAGGAGATCAGGGGGGAAACGGGTTTAGGAAAATCTGTCAGGGCGAGTAAGGGTATTTCAGCTCTTGGCAGGAAAGTCACTTGCTGATCTAAATGGGGGTAAAGGGATAATTTGCCATAAGTCAGATTAAACCCAGGGAGGGGCATAATCTTGGGGATGGGGAGTGTTATATGGGACTCATGGCGTTGGATGCTACTCACACGCCAATCCTTTCCAACCAGGAGACAACCGCCTTCTAAAATCACCCTGGCATGCCGATGATACGTTTGTATCACTGGTTTTTGCCCAGGGCACCTCAAGATTGTTTCCAGAGGTTCATAAATAGCCAGAATTACAGAAGAAATGGACTCTCCCTCTCTAAACACTTGGTTTGTTAAGTTATTTCTTTTCACAATCTGCGCCTTACAAAGGTCTGGCTTTTTACCTAAAATAATATTTGTTTCGCAGGTCGGGGTTAGATGCTCTATTGCAGCTGAGCAAATCTGGGGTTCAAACCCGATACAATGCTGAGGAAGAAATGACGCGCTGGATATGCTATCTAGGGCCACCTCCTCTTCTCCTACCAACTTTCTCAGGTGGTCAGCACCATATGGGACCGGAAAATACTTTAATCTATAGTGTAAAAATTGAGTGCCTGAAACTGCCGGAATTACTGTCTGGTATATTAGCTCCTGTTCGCCGTCTAATAATAGTCGAACGTTCAGGTGTCTATAATACCAGCGGTTATCTTGGGGGGTGTAATGTTTCCCTTCTTGTAATTTAGACAATATTTCTGATAAGTAGGCCAGTGGTAAAATCTGGTCTGTTAAGAATCCCCTTTCCAGCTGAATGCGCTGGCGATAAAATAATTCGTTTTGACGGTGGTAATTTTCCACCGCCCTACTCACTCGCTGCAATAGAATATCCACTTCCCTTTTCATATGAATCCTGTGAATATCTTTACTGAAACCATTTAACTGTGTTAGAATGTCTGCCACTTGGCGGGAGATGTTACTTGCTGCAGCTTGGAGCTGCGCGATGTCCAAGCGGTTCTCTGTCATGTAGAGCCTTGTCTGATTCAACACCGACACCATCTCTTCCTGACAATGGGCCAATGCGCTCTCGCTAGCCTGAGCTTCTTGTACTGCAGACCTTAATTCGTTCACCTGTCCTACAGTAGCGGTGCCAAACAAGGCACGGCTTAGCGAGCCCACAAAATTGAATAGGCCTCTCTTCCTTCGGGTGTCTTGTTGGACTGGTGTTGGAATCTCTGCCTGGAGGAAACCCATGTGCTCCTCCCAGGCACTGACATCTCCGTCTCCCACAACCTCCGCCTGTCTGAGTTCTCCAATTCGCCTCCTTAGGACGGAGACCCAAGCACTGACAGGAGGGGGCGTGGGGGGGTGTAGAACAATCACTGTTGTCCAAGTCGCGGTCAGGGCTCTGACCTCCCCTTCCTCATACACCAACACCCCTTCCTCCTCAAACAAATCGCCATTAGCCATCATAGCCAGGGTGATTATGAGGAGGGACTGGAAGGTGTAGGTTGAGAGAAGTCCGTCACTGGTGGTGCCCCTGGGTCGAACTCCCATGGTTGGGGCTGTGGTGGGGGTGACGGTGGGGGTGGGGGTGTAGGTGGTGGTGATGGTGGTGGCGATGGTGGGGGTATACAGGGCAGCTTCCTCGGCCTCTGCACGGGTGAAGTGGGCGTGGCTGGGTTTGGTGAGGAGTCAGGCCTTTCCCTCTTAGTAGAGCCTAGAGGGTGGAACACTTTGATCCTCTTTTCAGTGCATTCAGAGGTGGTGGTCAGAGCCTTGGGTTTAGGGCACTTGGTTGGGGTCTCTATCCTCCCTCTTTTTGCCCTTGACCTTGTAACAGGACCTGGTGGTGGTGTGCGCGGGGGAGCAGTCTCCACAGCAACGGCTGGTGGCAGGGGTCGGCGCAATGTAACTGGCTTAGGTGAAGCTAGTACTAGCACCTTCTCCCTCGGCGGTCGCTGCTGGGGTGGGCGTGGCACTTGTTGTGGTTGAGGTGGGCGTGGCACTTGGTCCTCGTCCTCCACATGCATGTGCTCGTCCTCTGGTTGCTCTGCTCTCGCTTGGTCTTCCTGTTCTATCTGAATTGGAGGAGGCATGTTTGGTATGGGTAAATAAACAGTGTCGGGCACTGCCCTAGGCTGGGGTGGGGGAGGTGGTGGAACATGAACTTGTTGAGCTTTTTGGGCTTGTCTCCGAGCCTTATTTCTCTTTCCTTGACCCGCCCTCGGTTGCCTAGTTCTCAGTATATCCCATTCTATTTCCCCAGATACCATTTTTACCCTATCCCTATTTATACGCCTGCGTTCACCCTGGGGTCCCCTCATAGTTAGGGTGGTACCCCTTATCCCCGTTATTACATAACCATGATCCCACTTGGGATCCAATGGAGCGCTGGTGCCTGACAGCACCACCACATGATCCCCTATTTTTAGATCCTTTGCATTTGCTCTGGCCCTTAATCTCTCATAATTAGCCACTCTACTGGCCTCAGTGCGCTCAGCAGCTTCTCTGAACGCATCTGTTAAGGCCTGTAGGCGCTCACTGAGTACGGCATCTTCTGTTCCCTCTGGAGTGGGGAATATTTTAGAAAAGGGATATCTTGGATTGGTGCCAAAAGTTAAAAAATATGGTGTAAAACCAGTTACACAAGAAGTGGAGACTCTATGTGCCCAGAGGGTTGGACCTAAATGGCTCTCCCACTCTGCTGGTCTTGCATTGATGAATTTTCTTAGTATATTTTTAAAAGTTTTGTTAAATCTTTCAATTTTACCATTTGTCTGGGGGTGAAAAGCTGTAGAATGCCTCACTTCAGTGCCTATGGATTTAAGGTACCCTTCCACTTGCTGGTTCATAAATTCGAGTCCCCGGTCGGTGATGAGCACCTCTGGGGGGCCATACCTAGGGACATATTCATTAGCCAGATAATCAGCAATGTTTTTAGCTGCTTTGGAGGGTATGGGTTTGACTTCTACCCAGCCAGTTGCGTGATCTATTACAGTCAAGATGTATCTATTACCTTTATCAGAGACCGGGAAGGGACCACAGAGATCCATTCCCAGTATCTGACCAGGGTATTTTGCTATTGGCATCGCAGTAGGAGGTACACGCGCCCTACCCACTCTGTTTACAGCACACCTAGCGCATCGGATTAAGACATTATAGGTATCTCTTCTCATGGTGGGCCATTTATAAGCCTCTTGGATCCTATCTAGGGTCTTCCTCATGCCCTGGTGGCCTACTTCAGTGTGGGCGCGCCTCACTACTCTATGCCTAGCTGAGGGTGGCAGGACCAGGCGGGGGTAGGCTGGCTTGCCTGGGGGAGGGGTGAGAGTAAAAAGCATGCCATCAATTATGGTGTAATCCCCCTCATCCTCCATCCCCTGTTGAAATTGTTCCAACTCCCTCTGTTCTAAACGTATTTTGTCTTTCTCGAGTTTATCAAATTCCCAAGGAATTTCATCTATCTCCTCCAAGGCACAGACTTCAAGAGAACTGAGAGTTGGCCCTTCCTTCTTGGGGTTTGTTTTTATTCGAGAAAGCATGTCTGCCCTGATATTGTTTGCCCCTTTTCTATATTCAATGGGAGCCCCAAATTCTGCTATTAATACCGCCCATCTTTGGATTTTGGTGTTTTTAACTTCTCCCACAAACAGAGACTTTAAAGGCTTGTGGTCAGTGTAAATTTTGAATTCGCTACCCTGTAGATAAGGTCTGAGCTTATTTAAGGCATACACGATTGCGTAAGCTTCCTTTTCAATCGTAGCCCAATTGAGTTGTGGCCCAGAGAGTTGTTTAGAGATATACTGAACTGGCCTCTCTATGCCTTCACTATCAGACTGGACCAATATGGCCCCAATTGCGTAATCACACGCATCGCTATATAGACGATAAGGCTTATCCAACTGAGGGTGCGCCATTACTCTATCTGAAGTTAGTAATTCCTTCAGAGTTTCAAATGAGCTTTGCTGCTCTTCCAACCATTCGAACCTGGCATACTTTTTGGTAAGTTTGACCAAAGGATGAGCTACCTTAGCATAATCTGGGATACATTGACGGTAATACCCAGTCATTCCTAGGAAGGAGCGAATTCCGCTCACATCCTCTGGAGGCAGCATATCCCTGATAGCACTACATTTATCTGGGTGGGAATTAATTCCATCTTTTGAAACTTGGTAGCCGAGGAGATCTACCTTCTCTTGTTTGAAAATACATTTACTCTTTTTGACTGTAATTCCGTATTCTTCTAATTTATCAAACACCAGAGCCAAATGGTGATCATGCTCCTCTTCAGATTTGGAATAGATTACAATATCATCTATGAAAGTCATGCAAAATTTGCCAATAAATTCCGAAAACATTTTGTTCATGGCCCGTTGAAAGACGGCTGGTGCGTTAGTGAGTCCAAAAGGCATCCTACGGAATTGAAATAGGCCCCTATGACACACAAACGCTGTCTTTTCCATGCTATCCGGGTCCATCTCTACTTGCCAGTAGCCGCTTTTTAGGTCGATGGTGGAAAAGACAGTTGATCCTGCTAAACTGTCAAAAATATCTTGAATATTTGGAAGTGGATGAGCATCCTTTTTGCTTACAGAGTTTAGTTTTCTGAAGTCGACACAAGGTCTATTGCTCCCATCTTTCTTTGGGACCAACAATATCGGGCTTCCCCATGCCGAGCTGCTGGGTTCTATTACTCCCAGCTCCAGCATTTCATCTAATTCTTTATCTACAAGTTTTCTCTTGGCCAGGGGCAAACGATAGGGGCGTTGATTAATTGGGCGCGCATTTCCAGTATCTATGTGCATTTTCACATCTTTAAAGGTACCTAATTTTCCCTGTTTTCCTATGCCAAAAACAGCGGGGTATTTTTCTTCCCATGCTTCTGCCTCTGTGTGGATAGAGGCGAATTCTTGATCTGCACTACCCACTTGTTGCCTTCTGTAACTTTTTCCTTCCAAAATTACCTTTCTTTTTCTGAAGCTAATTTGGGCATCTAATATAAATAAGGCATCATCCCCCAGAAGCAGTTCATGGTGAAGTCTTTTTACAATATAAACTGGAAATGAGCTACCCCCCAAGTTAACTATCGCCTGCCCTTCAGTTTTGAGATCATGACCAGAGAGTGATTTAAGAGATTCCCCCTTTGTCAATACGAGAGGCCGATGATGGGTTTTGCAAAAGGCTCTCCATACATCCTCCCGCATTAGACTCCTTGATGCGCCAGTATCAATGAGGGCACGCATCTCCATCCCCGCCACTGAGATGGAGAGGCAGAACCTCTCATCCGGCGTTTCTATTCCCCCTGGTTAACATATTTGGCTGGCTTTTGAGTGGTAGAGGCCATCTGCATGGCCGCCACCACTGCAGCCTGTACATGTGCATAGCGGTGGGAACATTCTCTTGCGAAGTGTCCCTCCTCCCCACACTCATAACAGACATTTTTACCCCTAAACCTCTTCCCTCCTCCCTGCTTATTTTTCTCCGGTCCTGGATTATCATTTCCCTTCCCCTTCCCTTTCCCTGGGTGATTTACTACCTGAGAACTGGCGATCGGGGGTGGGGGATAGGACGTGTTGAAATATGGGGGATACATAGGCAACATGGGTGTCTGAAAGGGGTACTGGGGTGCTGCACCTGATTGGGGAACGATCACTGTGGGGTTGGATGGTTTCCCCGTCTCCATCCTCTCTACTAATTTCGTAAGGTAATTCACCTTAGACTCCAAATCAGCTATCAGCTTCCAATCTGAAGCATCTGTAGGATTTGGCCCAGAAGGGGCCATTTTCTTAGGGAGGATAGCCCCAATTTCCATTGGTTCATCCTTCCTATCCCCTCTGGTAGGTTGCCCTGCCAGAGCGAAGGTGTGAGCCGCAGCTGAGGCTTGTCTTATTGCCTCAGCCAGGGTATCAGGGCGAGCAGCAAATACGTCATGACGTATTTGCTCATCCCTGAGTCCCAACACAAAATTCCTGACCAACGTCTCTTGGACTATCTCGTGGTCCAGGTTATCCACGCTGTAAGCCCTCTGAGACGCTAGCTGGAACTTGCGTCCGTATTGCTTCGCATCCTCATATGGGAGCTGATAGAGATCGGTGAGCCTTGCTCGCAGCTGCTGTTCCTCCTCTTCATTCATGAAGAGGCGGAAAATCTCAGCCCTCGCCAGATCCCATGTCCTATTGGCCGGTACCTGTAGGAATCCTGCCACGCACCTCGCTAGAGGCCCGCTGGCAAGAGTTCCCAAAAGCTCTAGAGTGAGCGTATCATTCGCTACACAGTAGGCCTTTGCCCTGCTTATCCCATCTAGCCACTCTCTCAAAGTGTCCTTATTGGACCCATCATTTACTCCTAGCATGGCGCCATGGCGTTCCATGCGCCTTCTGACCTCTTTAATAGCTGCAAACCTGGCCCTCCTTTGACCCTCGTCAAGCATGGCCAAGTCCGCGGCATTGAGATCCCAATTGATGTCCGCCATGTTTTATACTTTGATGAGAGAGAGAGTAAAGAAAAAAAGGAAAACTAGATGGCACAAGGTACAGAGTTATAACCAACAGAACCCAGAACCTAGCAAAGTTTTTACCCCGAACATTGCTCACCCACTCTCCTTGTATTATGAGTGTTTGAGTGTGATCATTCTCCCAACCCTATACAGTGGCCCAGATCCACCCTCCATACATCCCATAAGTATAATTTATAAG